>JAGTTL010001347.1:0-14434 GCA_036851935.1 Coregonus suidteri | reverse complement strand
TGGTAATTACCATGCCCAAAGTAAGTCTAGGCCCTGGACAGAATAATAGCCTACCATGCGCTTAGCCCGCCAAACACAAAGCCACCTAGCGGCTACTATAGCTAAGTCTCGATAGGGGACAGAAAACGCAAAAACAACAGTAAAACCTGACTGCCGCGCTAGAGGGACACAGCGATCACTGCAGCATCTAGTATAGCCGAGCCTGGCTTATGCACAGTGAATGCAAGAAACATAACAGTATTAACCATAGGGCGCGTGGAACTGTCAGTGTAGGCATCAGCACACAATGCATCTAAGTTTACATGCACACTAATACACTGTGTACAAAACATTAGGGACACCTGCTCTTTCCATTATATAGACTGACCCATATGAAACATCCAGCAGTGATCAGCTATATGATCCCTTCACTTATGAGTACACATGTTAATCCACTTCCAAATCAGTGCCTAGATGAAGCCGGGAGGAGACGAGGTATAAAGAAGATTTTTTAAGCTTGCAGACGGGCCAAGACAAAGATCTGCAAGTGCCCTCATTTAGAACAGGAGTATGGACTACTCAGTAGATGACCAGGCGCCCACCGCGTTGAGTATAAGTCAAGCAATACAACGCCTGCCTATCGGGCATTTTCACACTCAAGGTTATCCCCTGGTGTTTTTTTTTTTTTTATCAAGAATAGGTCCACCACCAAAGGCACATCCAGCCAACTATGACACAACTGAATGGCAAAAGCATTGGAGCAGTTCAACATGCGGCAAACATCCCTCGTAGGCAACGCCATGCAACCCACTTTGTAGAGATCCATGCCCTGACAAATTGACGCTACTGTTTTAGGGCACCAAACATACCCCAAAAGTAGGGCATTTGCCAACCTCAAATTAAAAGAAGTCCTGTGAGTTTTACCCTAATGTATATTTCGCCCCTCCCACTCAGTGTAATGCAGATATTTAAGATCTTATTGTAAATCAAATGCAAAAATCAAATCAAAATTTTAATATGGCGTCACAGTGCCGTACACCGAATATACAACAGGATAGCAGAAAATACAGGCTGAAATGGCTTACTTAACCAGCCCTTTACTAACCCTAACACTTGCATTCTATCTTTCAACACAAAAAGTTACACAATTAAAACACACAACAACAAAGACAATGTGTTGAGAAAAACCATAAGAAGCAAGTAGCTATAAACATAAGTGTCACAGATCATGGGGGCGAAAGAGCTATAATATATACACATCAGACATCCGACCAGTGACCCCCACGTCAAGGCGAAGGCCAGCTATCCATCTACAGGGGGGTGGATACGTTGCATAGTTCAATAGATGCCTTGTGGTGCGGGACGCACCGGGGCCTAGTTGAGAGATAATATGTACATGTGAAGCGTAGAGATACAAGTGCACTATGCATAAGAATACTCTAGAGGTCAGGAGTAGCGTAATATTCATCTGCGTAAAATGCGATTGATGGGCCGTGGTGAGCGGGCAGTTGCTAAATAGATCTCGGAGTCAAGACCATGTATTAGTCTGTTCCAGGAGTCTTATAGAGCGTGGGGTGGGAGTGAATCTGGTTGGGAGGGTAAGTCTTTTTGACCTAGACTAGGCCTACTGTGGCTACTCGGCTACCGCTTAGGGCTTGCTAGCATTTGGTATCTCGTATGGCGCTAGCAGAAGAAAAGAACAGTCTTATGACTAGGGGTGACTGGAGGTCTTTGGGACAATTTTGAGGCGGCTTGCTCTCGGTGACGAGGGGACCTGCGGGCGTGGTGGGATAGCAGGGGGTTCGTGGATGGCAGGAGATGCTATGCGCGGGCGGGCAGTGAGAGTATGTAGGCTTGGGGGCGGCGTAAGGGTGGACGCGCGGGTAGCTCCTGCTGGTAGTGGCGCTTGGCGGGTGGCAGAGGGCCGAAGGGCAGTTGCTCATACCGCCAGCGCGGTGATGTCAAGGCCAGTCAGGTTCGGGGGATGCTCGTTCGAGGTGGCAGGCATGTAGAATTTTTGTGGTGAGATCTGAGGAGACACGCATGCTCAAATACTTTTTAGTCTTCCTCTGCAGTGGGAATAGGCTTTGTCGAACACATGCCCGTCTTGCACGACTGGTCTGGGTGGGTGTGTTGAGCTCATGATAGATTCGTTAGGTGATCGTGCGACACCAATGGAACTTGAAGCTCTACAACCTGTTCCACCTACAGCCCCAGTCGATGAGCTGGAGTGGCCCGTAGCTTCATTGTCCTGACTTTTTATCCATTGTAGGTCCACATTTGGCATCTTCCTTCATGATCACTTGGATCATCGTTGAGCTGCGAGCAGCGTTTACGTTGTACTCCGCCGCACCTACACGGCCAGATACTCTTTGACCTCATCCCTATAGGACTGTCTCAATCGTTGTCTGGTGATCAGGCCTACCAATGGTTGCTGGTCGTCGGCAAACTTAAATGATGGTGATTGGAGTCGTAGTCCACTAGGCCATGCCGAGTCATAGGTTACTGAACATTACACTACATAAACTACCACGTTGAACACGAGAAGCTACCAGGAGCCGGGATTCTGAAGCACGCCACCCCTGATGCAGGCCGGCCCTCCGTTCCTGCTGGATAGCGATCAAAGTGATGCGCGCAGATTAGTGTATCGCCAAACCTCACCCTCTTCACCACCGAACCTGGGGCGGACGGCTCCGTAACAGGAAGCTACCAGGATCGCAGTATACGCCAGAGGCAGTGGTTTATAATCCACCAGCGATCCCTTAGCTATTAGTGATGAGCTATTGAGGGCCACTAATGGCTGTTCAGAATGCTAGGAGATCGTAGTCAATAGAATAGCATTCCCTCACGTAGGTGCTTACTCTCCTTAGTCAGTGGAAAAAAAAGGAGATATGTTGGGGCAGTGCTGGATAGTGCGATGAGATGAGATTGGTGGCAGTGCTGACTAGTGATCTGGTTCAAGCGACGCGGTTAATGCAGATTGAGGTGGCGCGTCTAGGGGGTGGTTCTGTTGAGGATTGATGGGCTTATGAGTGTGGAAGCCATGCCATCAGCATATTTCAAAGGCTACTTCATAACGGCGGGGATGAAGCCGTACAGCTGCCTCAGTTGACCTCGCGTAAGTACCGGTAGTCATTTAAGGCACAGAATTTCTATAGGCTAGAGTTCTGGCTGCACACGGAGGACTATGGTAGGTCTGCTTGTGAAATCATGCATTGACGTTATATACAGACTCAGTCAGGCAGACCTGTATGAAAATGTCAGTGAAGAACCTTGCGGCAGTTGAAGTCGAATAGCCATCATACGCCTGCTGACGTATACACGTCTTAGCAGTAATCCGTTACTGTGACCCATGCTGGCTTAGTGAAATGTCTGACCTATGCCTGCTTAAAAGATCTTACTCCATCGCGACTACGGAGGAGCGTGATCACATAGTCGCTTCGGAACAGGCCTGGACACTGCTCTCATAGCATATGCTGCTTCAGCAGGTTGCCTTAAGCTATGTGAACCTCGAAGCTGAGCATAGAAGTGGTTTTAGCTCGTCTGGGTAGGCTTGTGTCACTGGGCAGCTCCGCGGCTGTGGCTTTCCTTTTTATAGTCTGTAATAGTTTTCAAGCCCTGCTCACATCCGACGAGCGTCAGAGCCAGTTAATAGTATGATTCAAAAAAAAAAAAAAAAAAAAAAAAAACAATCTTAGACCTGTATTGACTCTTTGCCTGTTTGATGGTTCGTCGGAGGTCATAGCGGGATTTCTTATAAGCGTCCGGGATTAGAGTCCCGTTCCTTGAAAGCGGGCAGCTCTACCTTTAGCTCAGTGCGGATGTTTTCCTGTAATCCATGGCTTCTGGTTGGGGTATGTACGTACGGTCACTGTGGGGACGACATCATCGATGCACTTATTGATGAATGCCAGTGACTGATGTGGTGTAACTCCTCAATGCTGTCTGAAGAATCCCTGAACATGTTCCAGTCTGTGCTAGCAAAACAGTCCCTGTAGCTTAGCATCTGCGTCATCTGACCACTTTTTTTATTAGCCGAGTCACTGGTGCTTCCCTGCTTCAGTAGGCAGAGTATGGCAATAGTCATGTAAACATTTTACTCTGACGTAAGGTCAAAATCTAAGTACGCATACGCAGAACAAAACATCTGCTTTTCTAAGCAATCTTTAGAATTATTAGGACATGTGAACAGCTTAATCGGCGTTCCAGCAGTGTATTTCATCTGTCCATGTGCCAGCACCGGTAACGCAAGCCTACTTCATATGCGCGAGTGAAGTGAGTTCGTAAAAACTGAAAGTATCTATGCATCTTAGAAATAGATTTCACATACATACATTATATGTCCGAACTCAGAATCAATCAGGCTTCACAAAAATAACATGGTCGCTGTGGTATAATGTTTATTTTGATTGGCAATTTTCAGCTTTTATTTAAGTCCCATCAGATAGCCTGATTTCAGATGTGTCCATGTAAACAGGATTATTAGGGAAATCGTTTATGTGTATGTAACTGCACTCAATGAGACAACATCAAAACCAACATCGTAACTGACATTAGAAGATACGAGCATTCTTGACCATTCAGAATTTGTTATCCTGCATTATTTTTTATAATAAATAATAAAGCTAAAATACAATACAAAACAGATTATTCAATTCATGCTTTTCAGTCTGCAGATGGATAAATGGATGGATGGATAATCTGTTGGAAAGAGAGAATTTACTCTTTTGCTTTTCCACATCCTCTCTGGGGACTTCGTTAGCCACCGCGCTAGGGGAGCCAGACGCACTTTGATGATGTCAGGAGACAGGTCAGCTGCCCCCCTTTGTGAAGGGTTGTCTTTGTTTCTCTGTGTGCTGGGACTTGGTTTAATTTTCTGCCTCCAAAATCCTTTCCCTCTCAGTGACTGGAGGGTCATTCCATGTCATTTCAGCAAGCAATGACACCCACAATCTCAGATTGTTCTGAAATCATTTCTGTAGCTAGAAAAAGATAATTTTGGTTTAAATATAATTTGATCTCTGATAAATTAAGCTGACTGATTGCACCCAAATTGTCCATTTAATCTATAAAATATTCATATCCTTAACACCCAATTTGGAGGAATCCAAATAAATGGTCAAAAGCCACTCACGGACCCCCCACGCCAAACACACCCAAACAATGAATATACACATTGATCCAGGTTTGCTGATGTCAACAGAGTGCCCCATGGTGGCAGTGGGGTTATGGTATGGGTAGGCATAAGCTACAGACAATGAACACAATTGCATTTTATCAACGGCAATTTGAATGCACTGAGATACCGTGACGAGATTCTGAGGTCCATTCATCCATCGCCATCACCTCATGTTTAAGCATGATAATGCACAGCCCCATGTCGCAAGGATCTGTACACAATTCGTGGAAGATGAAAATGTCCTAGTTCTTCCATGGCCTGCATACTCACCATACATGTAACCCATTGAGCATGAATGCTCTGGATCGACGTGTTCCAGTTCCCGCCAACATCCAGCAACTTCGCACAGCCATTGAAGAGGAGTGGTACAACATTCAAAGGACACAAGCAACAACCTGATGTGCCGCGCGGCATGAGGCAAATGGTGGCCACACCAGATACGGACTGGTTTTCTGATTCACACCACTACCTTTTTTTTTTTTTTTTTTTATGCATATCTGTATTCCCAGTCATGTGAAATCCATAGATTAGGGCCTAATTAATGTATTTTAATTGACTGATTTCCTTATATGAACTGTGACTTAGTAAAATCTTGCATTTATTTTTGTTCAGTGTAGTATCAGTTTTCTGTTCAGAGAAATTAGTCATTGAAGTTGTTAGGTTTATGTCCTATCCTACATCCTGATATTACTAGGTTCTGACCACTAGATGCTGTTACTGCTATTAAGTGATTTTTTTAAAGAACCCCCCTTCCCCTCAATGTTAAAGGGATAGTTCACTCAAATTACATATTGGTTTCCTTACCCTGTAAGCAGTTTATGGACAAGGTATGACAGCAACCCATGATTTGGTTTTGTTAACCTGGCCACTGTTTCAAATGCTAACTTTTTAGCATTTGTGAAACAAATCCAACGGCTCCCGAGTGGCGCAGTGGTCTAAGGCACTGCATCGCAGTGCTAGCTGTGCCACTAGAGATCCTGGTTCGAATCCAGGCTCTGTCGTAGCCGGCCGCGACCGGGAGACCCATGGGGCGGCGCACAATTGGCACAGCGTCGTCCAGGGTAGGGAAAGGAATGGCCAGCAGGGATGTAGCTCAGTTGGTAGAGCATGGCGTTTGCAACGGTGTTTGCAAGCATTGCAAACGCCATGGTTGTGGGTTCGATTCCCACGGGGAGCCAGTATGAAAAATATAAAAAATAATGTATGCACTCACTAACTGTAAGTCGCTCTGGATAAGAGCGTCTGCTAAATGACTAAAATGTAAATGTAAAACGCAAGTCAATGGTACCTATATTAGAATGGCGGTACCTGATTAGAATTGTGCCGGAGAAGATGGCTGCCATTTTACAGCCCTCTAACCAATTGTACTATTATGTGTGTTTTTCAAATCAAATCCAATTTTATTGGTCACATGCGCCGAATACAACATGTGCAGACATTACAGTGAAATGCTTACTTACAGCCCTTAACCAACAGTACATTTATTTTAAAAATAAAACAACAAAAAAAGTGTTGAGAAAAAAAGAGCAGAAGTAAAATAAAATAACAGTAGGGAGGCTATATATACAGGGGGGTACCGGTGCAGAGTCAATGTGCGGGGGCACCGGCTAGTTGAGGTAGTTGAAGTAATATGTACATGTGGGTAGAGTTAAAGTGACTATGCATAAATAATTAACAGAGTAGCAGCAGCGTAAAAAGGATGGGGTGGGGGGGCAGTGCAAATAGTCCGGGTAGCCATGATTAGCTGTTCAGGAGTCTTATGGCTTGGGGGTAGAAGCTGTTGAGAAGTCTTTTGGACCTAGACTTGGCACTCCGGTACCGCTTGCCGTGCGGTAGCAGAGAGAACAGTCTATGACTAGGGTGGCTGGAGTCTTTGACAATTTTGAGGGTCTTCCTCTGACACCGCCTGGTATAGAGGTCCTGGATGGCAGGAAGCTTGGCCCCAGTGATGTACTGGGCCGTACGCACTACCCTCTGTAGTGCCTTGCGGTCGGAGGCCAAGCAGTTGCCATACCAGGCGGTGATGCAACCAGTCAGGATGCTCTCGATGGTGCAGCTGTAGAATTTTTTGAGGATCTGAGGACCCATGCCAAATCTTTTCAGTCTCCTGAGGGGGAATAGGCTTTGTCGTGCCCTCTTCACGACTGTCTTGGTGTGTTTGGACCATGATAGTTCGTTGGTGATGTGGACACCAAGGAACTTGAAGCTCTCAACCTGTTCCACTACAGCCCCGTCGATGAGAATGGGGGCGTGTTCAGTCCTCTTTTTTTTCCTGTAGTCCACAATCATCTCCTTTGTCTTGGTCACGTTGAGGGAGAGGTTGTTGTCCTGGCACCACACGGCCAGGTCTCTGACCTCCTCCCTATAGGCTGTCTCATCGTTGTCGGTGATCAGGCCTACCACTGTTGTGTCGCCGGAAAACTTAATGATGGTGTTGGAGTCGTGCCTGGCCATGCAGTCATGAGTGAACAGAGAGTACAGGAGGGGACTGAGCACGCACCCCTGAGGGGCCCCCGTGTTGAGGATCAGTGTGTCAGATGTGTTGTTACCTACCCTTACCACCTGGGGGCGGCCCATCAGGAAGTCCAGGATCCAGTTGCAGAGGGAGGTGTTAAGTCCCAGGATCCTTAGCTTAGTGATGAGCTTAGAGGGCACTATGGTGTTGAATGCTGAGCTGTAGTCAATGAATAGCATTCTCACGTAGGTGTTCCTCTTGTCCAGGTGGGAAAGGGCAGTGTGGAGTGCAATAGAGATTGCATCATCTGTGGATCTGTTGGGGCGGTATGCAAATTGGAGTGGGTCTAGGGTTTCTGGGATAATGCTGTTGATGTGAGCCATGACCAGCCTTTCAAAGCACTTCATGGCTACAGACGTCAGTGCTACGGGTCGGTAGTCATTTAGGCAGGTAATCTTAAGAGTCCTTGGGCACGGGGACTATGGTGGTCTGCTTGAAACATGTTGGTATTACAGACTCAGTCAGGGACATGTTGAAAATGTCAGTGAAGACACTTGCCAGTTGGTCAGCACATGCTCGGAGTACACGTCCTGGTAATCCGTCTGGCCCTGCGGTCTTGTGAATGTTGACCTGCTTAAAAGTCTTACTCACATCAGCTACGGAGAGCGTGATCACATAGTCATCCGGAACAGCTGGTGCTCTCATGCATGCTTCAGTGTTGCTTGCTTCGAAGCGAGCATAGAAGTGGTTTAGCTCGTCTGGTAGGCTTGTGTCACTGGGCAGCTCGCGGCTGTGCTTCCCTTTGTAGTCTGTAATAGTTTTCAAGCCCTGCCACATCCGACAAGCGTCAGAGCCAGTGTAGTACGATTCAATCTTAGTCCTGTATTGACTCTTTGCCTGTTTGATGGTTCGTCGGAGGGCATAGCGGGATTTCTTATAAGCGTCCGGGTTAGAGTCCCGTTCCTTGAAAGCGGCAGCTCTACCCTTTAGCTCAGTGCGGATGTTTCCTGTAATCCATGGCTTCTGGTTGGGGTATGTACGTACAGTCACTGTGGGGACGACATCATCGATGCACTTATTGATGAAGCCAGTGACTGATGTGGTGTACTCCTCAATGCTGTCTGAAGAATCCCGGAACATGTTCAAGTCTGTGCTAGCAAAACAGTCCTGTAGCTTAGCATCTGCGTCATCTGACCACTTTTTTATTAACCGAGTCACTGGTGCTTCCTGCTTTAGTTTTTGCTTATAAGCAGGAATCAGGAGGATAGAGTTATGGTCAGATTTGCCAAATGGAGGGCGAGGGAGAGCTTTGTATGCGTCTCTGTGTGTGTGGAGTAAAGGTGGTCTAGAGTTTTTTTCCTCTGGTTGCACATTTAACATGCTGGTAGAAATTAGGTAGAACGGATTTAAGTTTCCCTGCATTAAAGTCCCCGGCCACTAGGAGCGCTGCATCTGGATGAGCGTTTTCCTGTTGATTTATGGCCTTGTACAACTCATTCAGTGCAATCTTAATGCCAGCATTGGTTTGTGGTGGTAAATAGACAGCTATGAAAAATATAGATGAAAACTCTCTTGGTAAATAGTGTGGTCTACAGCTTATCATAAGATACTCTACCTCAGGCGAGCAAAACCTCGAGACTTCCTTAGTATTTGATTTTGTGCACCAGCTGTTGTTTACAAATATACACAGACCGCTTTTTCCGCGTTATTTGTAATTTATTTTGTACATAATGTTTCTGCCATCGTCTCTTATAACCAAAAAGAGCTTCTGGATATCAGGACAGTGATTACTCACCTCGTATTGGACTAATAATTTTTCTTCAACGAGGCGGCCCGCGAAGGATATCCTACAGACACCCGACAAGGCCCAAATCCCTGTCATTCGCATGAGGAAGAGACTGAGATATCGTGGACGTAGGTCAGGGTGCCTTGTAAGGATCCGACGGCGAGCGAGTAAACTGCCACTCATATCAATCCTATTAACCAATCTTCAATCATTGGAAAATAAATTGGATGACCTAAGATTACGGTTATCCTACCAACAGGACATTAAAAACTGTAATATCTTATGTTTCACCGAGTCGTGGCTGAACGACGACATGGATAACATACAGCTAGCGGGCTATACGCTACATCGGCAGGATAGAACGGCTGACTCCGGTAAGACAAGGGGTGGCGGTCTGTGTATATTTGTAAACAACAGCTGGTGCACATAATCAAATACTAAGGAAGTCTCAAGGTTTTGCTCGCCTGAGGTAGAGTATCTTATGATAAGCTGTAGACCACACTATTTACCAAGAGAGTTTTCATCTATATTTTTCATAGCTGTCTATTTACCACCACAAACCAATGCTGGCATTAAGATTGCACTGAATGAGCTGTATAAGGCCATAAGTCAACAGGAAAACGCTCATCCAGAGGCAGCGCTCCTAGTGGCCGGGGACATTAATGCAGGGAAACTTAAATCCGTTTTTCTACCTAATTTCTACCAGCATGTTAAATATGCAACCAGAGGAAAAAAAAAAATCTAGACCACCTTTACTCCACACACAGAGACAAAAACAAAGCTCTCCCTCGCCCTCCATTTGGCAAATCTGACCATAACTCTATCCTCCTGATTCCTGCTTATAAGCAAAAACTATAGCAGGAAGCACCAGTGACTCGGTTAATAAAAAAGTGGTCAGATGACGCAGATGCTAAGCTACAGGACTGTTTTGCTAGCACAGACTGGAACATGTTCCGGGATTCTTTAGATAGCATTGAGGAGTACACCACATCAGTCACTGGCTTCATCAATAAGAGCATTGATGATGTCGTCCCCACAGTGACCGTACGTACATACCCCAAAAGGAAGCCATGGATTACAGGAAACATCCACACTGAGCTAAAGGGTAGAGCTGCCGCTTTCAAGGAGCGGGACTCTAACCCGGGCGCTTATAAGAAATCCCGCTATGCCCTCCAACGAACCATCAAACAGGCAAAGAGTCAATACAGGACTAAGATTGAATCGTACTACACCGGCTCTGACGCTCGTCGGATGTGGCAGGGCTTGAAAACTATTACAGACTACAAAGGGAAGCACAACCGCAAGCTTCCCAGTGACACAAGCCTACCAGACGAGCTAAACCACTTCTATGCTCGCTTCGAGGCAAGCAACACTGAAGCATGCATGAGAGCACCAGCTGTTCCGGATGACTATGTGATCACGGTCTCCGTAGCCGATGTGAGTAAGACTTTTAAGCAGGTCCCTGACTGAGTCTGTAATTCCAACATGTTTCAAGCAGACCACCATAGTCCCCGTGCCCAAGGACACTAAGATAACCTGCCTAAATGACTACCGACCCGTAGCACTGACGTCTGTAGCCATGAAGTGCTTTGAAAGGCTGGTCATGGCTCACATCAACAGCATTATCCCAGAAACCCTAGACCCACTCCAATTTGCATACCGCCCCAACAGATGATGCAATCTCTATTGCACTCCACACTGCCCTTTCCCACCTGGACAAGAGGAACACCTACGTGAGAATGCTATTCATTGACTACAGTTCAGCATTCAACACCATAGTGCCCTCAAAGCTCATCACTAAGCTAAGGATCCTGGGACTAAACACCTCCCTCTGCAACTGGATCCTGGACTTCCTGACAGGCCGCCCCCAGGTGGTAAGGGTAGGTAACAACACATCTGCCACACTGATCCTCAACACGGGGGCCCCTCAGGGGTGCGTGCTCAGTCCCCTCCTGTACTCCCTGTTCACCCATGACTGCATGGCGAGGAACGACTCCAACACCATCATTAAGTTTGCTGACGACACAACAGTGGTAGGCCTGATCACCGACAACGATGAGACAGCCTATAGGGAGGTGGTCAGAGACCTGGCCGTGTGGTGCCAGGATAACAACCTCTCCCTCAACGTGACCAAGACAAAGGAGATGATTGTGGACTACAGGAAAAAAAAGAGGACTGAGCATGCCCCCATTCTCATCGACGGGGCTGTAGTGGAACAGGTTGAGAGCATCAAGTTCCTTGGTGTCCACATCACCAACGAACTATAATGGTCCAAACACACAAAGACAGTCGTGAAGAGGGCACGACAAAGCCTATTCCCCCTCAGGAGACTGAAAAGATTTGGCATGGGTCCTCAGATCCTCAAAAAATTATACAGCTGCACCATCGAGAGCATCCTGACTGGTTGCATCACCGCCTGGTATGTCAACTGCTCGGCCTCCGACCGCAAGGCACTACAGAGGGTAGTGCGTACGGCCCAGTACATCACTGGGGCCAAGCTTCCTGCCATCCAGGACCTCTATACCAGGCGGTGTCAGAGGAAGGCCCTCAAAATTGTCAAAGACTCCAGCCACCCTAGTCATAGACTGTTCTCTCTGCTACCGCACGGCAAGCGGTACCGGAGTGCCAAGTCTAGGTCCAAAAGACTTCTCAACAGCTTCTACCCCCAAGCCATAAGACTCCTGAACAGCTAATCATGGCTACCCGGACTATTTGCACTGCCCCCCCACCCCATCTTTTTACGCTGCTGCTACTCTGTTAATTATTTATGCATAGTCACTTTAACTCTACCCACATGTACATATTACTTCAACTACCTCAACTAGCCAGTGCCCCCGCTAGTTGTTGTTTTATTTTACTTTTTAATAAAAAATAAATGCACTGTTGGTTAAGGGCTGTAAGTAAGCATTTCACTGTAATGTCTGCACCTGTTGTATTCGGCGCATGTGGCCAATAAAATTTGATTTGATTTATATCAGCACTGTCGCGCTTCATATCCAAAGCATCTATAAGTAAGTAACATTGAGTTACACAATCAAATTCTTGATACTTTAGGATGACTTGGACATGAAGCGTGAAAATGCTAATATAGGTACCATTGAATTGGATTTGTGCCACAAAGTTAGCATTTGAAACAGTGGACAACAAAACCAAAGCATGGATTGCTGTCATACCTTCTCCATAGACCAATTTGTTATTTTGTAATTTGGGTCAACTATCCCTTTAACATTGGGAGGGAGGGGGGAGCAGCACCATCTAGTGGTCAGAACCTGGTAATATCAGGATGCAGGATGGGACATAAACCTAACAACTTCAATGACAAATTTCTCTGAACAGGGGAAATAAACCATCACCAAATTCACTGAGAATACATTACGTAGGATGAAGAAACAATATACAGAGCCACAGCTCCATACTACTTGTCAGACCTAGAGAACTGATACTATATATTCATTGTTAGGGTGGGTTTGGCGTGGGGTCTGTGGGTGGCTTTTTACAATTTCTTTGGAATCCTCATGTCTTACTCATTGTTAGAATTTGTTGGGGTCCAAATCAGATGTTATGCACTATATTTACTGAATATTATATGAATCCTATCATTTCAAAGGTCCAATTTGGGTGCAATCAATTAGCTTATCTTCACAAAGATCAAATTATATTTCAACAAAATAATGTTGCAGGAATGCTAACCTTATCAGTTTCTTCCCACAGAAACGATTTCAGAACAATCTGAGATGGTGGGTGTCGAAATCCTTGTGCTTGTGCTTTTTGAGGTGGAATGACCCTGGGACTGTTTGTTGTTATTGTTGGTCTGTTTTTCACCTGCTGCCCAGGAGAGAATCTTTTTTATGGGCACTCATGAATTCTGTCCTTGAAGTTCATTGGATCCTCTCAGCCTGGAAGGGAAGGTGAGTAGGACAGAGGAGTCCGCTGGGAGTGAGAGACAGTCTTCCCCTCAGAAGGAAGGAGCTCACAGAGCTAACCACCCTGAAGGCTTTTTTTTAACCTTTAAGCCTGGATGAGGCTGAGACATTAGGTGAACTGTGACTGTGAACCATAGAGAGTTCTAGAAAACTCTATGGCATAGGCTACAACAAGCTTTCAGGAAGACAGGAAACTATCAGTGTCCACATAGATCACTGGTTATAATACAAATGTTGAATGAGACTGCCATATAAGCAGCACACAGTATGTCTTACAGCAGTCAAAAAAAATTAATATAACTCATCAAGAGTCTATGTCCCTGTGCTTTAATGAAGGCAGAGCTCTTCTTTTCACTACCACCAAAAACATACCTTTAAAATCAAGCTAGAAAAAACATTACTTTGTATTCTTTCTTTCTCCTCTCTTTCTCAAGCCACTGCTATTGCAGCAAATGTCATCATTCCAGGGGTACAAATGAGAGGTAATAAAAAGCGGTGGGTTTCTCCTCTGTCACATGTAATGGTACAGAGTACAGAGCCTTTAAACTTTGCTGTTGAATTTAGAGTCACGCGCAGGGAGGTGCGTGGAGTGCACACACACAAAGGGCACTCCACATCTAAACATGTCAGTAGGAGAGTTGGCTTCCAAATGTCAACTACGTGGAGAACATCAGAAGAGAATGTAGAAGCAGGTATTAGTAAAAACCTACACTGTCTGCTGTGGAGAAAAGTAAAGGTAGAGGAGAGAGAGAGAGAGACACTCAAGAGGACAGAACGAGGCACTGTTTGTCTAATTCATAAGTGAAAGCCAGAGGTTTCAGCATGTGGCCTACAGAGCATGTGGCCTACAGAGCATGTGGCCTACAGAGCATGTGGCCTACAGAGCATGTGGCCTACAGAGCATGTGGCCTACAGAGCATGTGGCCTACAGAGCATGTGGCCTACAGAGCATGTGGCCTACAGAGCATGTGGCCTACAGAGCATGTGGCCTACAGAGCATGTGGCCTACAGAGCATGTGGCCTACAGAGCGCACTCTAACCCGAGGGGGTCGAGGAGAACAAACAGAAGAGAGCCACTAATAAATTATATTAATTAAGGTGTGTGGCGACCT
>JAGTTL010001346.1:0-14439 GCA_036851935.1 Coregonus suidteri | reverse complement strand
CGACCTCTACCTAGAGAGGAAGCACTACGAACGCATCATGGTAGGGAGGGATAGCACAACCCAGCAGGGTTGTGGTCAATTCCATTTCAATTCAGTCAATTCAGGAAGTATACTGAAATTCCAATTCCAATTCTCTTCAATGCTTTTTAATGAGGACAATTTGGTTTACATTCTGAATTGACTGTATTCTAAATGGAATTGACCACAACCCTGGAACCCAGAATTAAATCTTGCGTGCTAACTTTTATGTTAACAATCTGTCATGAGAAACATGGAGTGATGGATGAGGCGTCAATGTTCCGCCTTACAAGGCCGAATCATTTTGTGGGATGTTGGTTAGATTGAATCATATGCACACTGTGGGCTGAATGCATCTCAATATCCAGACTCAAAGTCTGACTCTGGCATAGCCTTTTACAAGCTCTTCTGTAAGTCTGGTCAAATCCAGACGAGCTGAACGCTATATATTACTTAAGCAATGAGCATGCATTGATATTGATGCCAATAATCTTATAACCAGATACCTGTTTCTCAGGTGATTTGCCACTGTGTGAAGTGTCTAACCCTGTCTCTCTGTCTGTCTATCTCCTGTCCGTCCAGGATCATGAGGACAGTGGAGAGCTGAAGATAATGAATGTCCAGTTAAGACACGAGGGACGCTACACATGTACAGCCCAGACTGTCGTGGACAACATTACCGCGTCAGCTGACCTCAAGGTCAAAGGTCGTCCTGGTCCTCCCGGTGGGGTGAGGGTTGAGGAGATCAGGGACACCTCGGTGAAGTTGGTGTGGAACCAAGGGGCCAACCACGGCAGCCCCATCCTCGGGTACACCATCCAGACCAGAGACTTCTACGCACTAACTGAAGTGGACTGGAGGGACGCCTCCACCTGTAAGTACAGGAGTCTACCACCAGAGGGCGACATTACTCTAACGCTGACAGCAAAAACATGAATACAGTTGCCTTTAATGCTGAACATACTACTACCCTTCCTCCCTTCCTCTCTCTCTCTCTCTCTCTCTCTCTCTCTCTCTCTCTCTCTCTCTCTCTCTCTCTCTCTCTCTCTCTCTCTCACTCACTCACTCACTCACTCACTCACTCACTCACTCACTCACTCACTCACTCACTCACTCACTCACTCACTCACTCACTCACTCACTCACTCACTCACTCACTCACTCTCTCATCTCTCTCTCTATCCCTCTCTCTCTCTCTCTCTCTCTCTCTCCCCTCTCTCTCCCTCTCTCTCTCTCTCTCTCTCTCTCTCTCTCTCTCTCTCTCTCTCTCTCTCTCTCTCTCTTTCTCCCTCTCTCTCTTTCTCAGCCCCTACGGCCCTGGATAGCATGTCAGTGATGGCTGATGTTATGGACCTGTACCCCTGGATGGAGTATGAGTTCAGGGTCTATGCTACTAACGAGTTTGGAGACGGGGAGGCCAGCATCCCTTCCATGAAGATCAAAACCTGGGACGCAGGTAGGGACCTGCCTGGGCCACTAACATGTTGTTGTTGCAATAGAAATGTGTGCGTTTGTGTATGAGTGTCTAATAACATCTGTTGGAAACACACTGTCTCTCAGTGCCTGTGGTGGCCCCGACCAACGTTGGAGGCTACGGGGGTAAAGATGGAGAGTTGATCATCACATGGACAGTAGGTGTCTGAGTTTCTCTCTTCCCCCTGTGGATGACACATTTCAACCAACCCTTCTAACCATGTTCTGATCCAGTGTTCTTCAGTCCTGGTTGTGTAGCATTATACGGTCTGCAGGCTTTTGCTCCTACCTCTATTTTGCCATAATGGTTCATACAAAATCTACGGTATCGACTTAAAGTTACTAATGTTGTTTTTCTTGAACAGCTTTTAATAAAAATGTTGGTCAGTTTGGTATGTTGTGGGTCTTCATGATTAGGTAAATAACAAGGATCTGATCTTCCTCTGTCATCTTCCATCCATAGCCCGTGCAGCCGCAGTACTTCTACGGCAAGAAGTTTGGCTACGTTGTGGCCTTCAAGCCTCATGATGATTATGACTGGTGGTATGAGACCATATCAGACCCAGAGACACGACGCTACGTCCATCGAGACTCCTCTTTCGGGGTCAAGTCGGACGACTTCCAGGTCAGGGAGTTCCAGGTGAAGGTGAAGACGTTTAACTCCAAAGGAGATGGACCCTACAGCCTGACAACCACTGTCTACTACCCACGAAATGGTGAGGGTAATACTAACCCTAACCCCTAACCCTACAAGATGGTGAGGATCAGACTAACCCTAACCCCTAACCCTAACCCCACGAGATGGTGAGGATCAGACTAACCCTAACCCCTAACCCTAACCCCACGAGATGGTGAGGATCAGACTAACCCTAACCCCTAACCCCACGAGATGGTGAGGATCAGACTAACCCTAACCCCTAACCCTAACCCCACGAGATGGTGAGGATCAGACTAACCCTAACCCCTAACCCTAACCCCACGAGATGGTGAGGATCAGACTAACCCTAACCCCTAACCCTAACCCCACGAGATGGTGAGGATCAGACTAACCCTAACCCCTAACCCTAACCCCACGAGATGGTGAGGATCAGACTAACCCTAACCCCTAACCCTAACCCCACGAGATGGTGAGGATCAGACTAACCCTAACCCCTAACCCTAACCCCACGAGATGGTGAGGATCAGACTAACCCTAACCCCTAACCCTAACCCCACGAGATGGTGAGGAACAGACTAACCCTAACCCCTAACCCTAACCCCACGAGATGGTGAGGATCAGACTAACCCTAACCCCTAATCCTAACCCCACGAGATGGTGAGGATCAGACTAACCCTAACCCCTAACCCTAACCCCACGAGATGGTGAAGATCATAGTAACCCTAACCCCTAACCCTAACCCCACGAGATGGTGAGGATCAGACTAACCCTAACCCCTAACCCTAACCCCACGAGATGGTGAGGATCAGACTAACCCTAACCCCTAACCCTAACCCCACGAGATGGTGAGGATCATAGTAACCCTAACCCCTAACCCTAACCCTACGAGATGGTGAGGATCAGACTAACCCTAACCCCTAACCCTAACCCCACGAGATGGTGAGGATCAGACTAACCCTAACCCCTAACCCCACGAGATGGTGAGGATCAGACTAACCCTAACCCCTAACCCTAACCCCACGAGATGGTGAGGATCAGACTAACCCTAACCCCTAACCCTAACCCTACGAGATGGTGAGGATCAGACTAACCCTAACCCCTAACCCTAACCCCACGAGATGGTGAGGATCATACTAACCCTAACCCCTAACCCTAACCCCACGAGATGGTGAGGATCAGACTAACCCTAACCCCTAACCCTAACCCCACGAGATGGTGAGGATCAGACTAACCCTAACCCCTAACCCTAACCCCACGAGATGGTGAGGATCATACTAACCCTAACCCCTAACCCTAACCCCACGAGATGGTGAGGATCATACTAACCCTAACCCCTAACCCTAACCCCACGAGATGGTGAGGATCAGACTAACCCTAACCTTAACCCTAACCCCACGAGATGGTGAGGATCATACTAACCCTAACCCCTAACCCTAACCCCACGAGATGGTGAGGATCAGACTAACCCTAACCCCTAACCCTAACCCTACGAGATGGTGAGGATCAGACTAACCCTAACCCCTAACCCTAACCCCACGAGATGGTGAGGATCATACTAACCCTAACCCCTAACCCTAACCCCACGAGATGGTGAGGATCAGACTAACCCTAACCCCTAACCCTAACCCCACGAGATGGTGAGGATCAGACTAACCCTAACCCCTAACCCTAACCCCACGAGATGGTGAGGATCAGACTAACCCTAACCCCTAACCCTAACCCCACGAGATGGTGAGGAACAGACTAACCCTAACCCCTAACCCTAACCCCACGAGATGGTGAGGATCAGACTAACCCTAACCCCTAACCCTAACCCCACGAGATGGTGAGGATCAGACTAACCCTAACCCTAGCTGTATGACCACATCCCGGTTCAACCCTAACCCTAACCTCAACCACAACCCTAGCCTCAAACCAGAGAAGAGCAGCTGAATCCAGGTGGATAGCCAAACTTAAGACCTTGGCTCCACTTGGTTTGAATGGTAAAGAGTAGTATACAGCCTTGACGGTGGGAGTCAGTGAGGGCCCAATCAGGAGAGCCGGAGAGGCCACCACCACCAGGAGGAAGTTCAATAAAAAACCATGGAATTATTAGCCCTGTCTGGATTTGTGTTTCATATTTAATGTTCTTATATTAAGCACTTATTTTAGCAGCACTTAATCCCTTAATGCCTTGGTGTGATTTTTTTATTATGTACTATATTATTTACTTATTCAATTATTTATCTATTCATTTATTGATCCAGCTTGCATGTTTTATTATTTAAAAAATGAACTTGTTCACCCTCAGCACTTCATCAACCCTCATCTTCCTCCTATTGTTGAACCGTCGTGGGTGACCCCTCTGAGCTCCCGGCCTTCATGTTCTCTCACCCTCTCCAGACCGGACTGACGTACAATATAGAAACAGAGCAGGAAGTTGCAATAGGGCCGTGCAACCCAAGGTTTGATACCAGCACAAACAGAAACCCTCTTAAACCTAAACCTAGACTCAAACCTAAACCCAACCCTAGCCTCAACCCTAAACCCAACCCTAGCCTCAACCCTAAACCTAACCCTAGCCTCAACCTAAACCCAACCCTAGCCTCAACCCTAAACCCAACCCTAGCCTCAACCCTAAACCTAACCCTAGCCTCAACCCTAGCCTCAACCCTAATCTTAACCCTCAACCCTAAACCCAACCCTAGCCTCAACCCTAAACCCAACCCTAGCCTCAATCCTAAACCTAAACCCAACCCTAGCCTCAACCCTAAACCTAACCCTAGCCTCAACCCTAAACCTAACCCTAGCCTCAACCCTAAACCCAACCCTAGCCTCAACCCTAAACTGAACCCTAGCCTCAACCCTAGCCTCAACCCTAATCTTAACCCTCAACCCTAACCCTAACCCTAGCCGCAACTAAGGCTCATTTTAGCCCAAATCCTAACCTTAATCTTGAGGGGGAAGATAGCCCATCCCATCAACCCTTTATTAGTTGTGACCCTAACCTTGACCCTAATCATAACCACTTAGGGGAACAAGGCTTAATCAATCAACCCTCGGTTAGATATGAGGCTAACCTTAACCCTAACCTTAACCAATCAGTGGAACATGACTTACTCCTTCCAGTTGCCTCAGGCCTTTATATTCATTCTGGCACTGATTCTAACTCTAATCCTAACCTTAACCACACTGGACAAAATGGTTCACTTCAGCAACCCTTGGTTGACTCTAACCCTAACCTTAACCCTAACCTTAACCAATCAGGGGAACATGGCTTACTCCAGCACCAATCAGGTTGCTCTGGTCTTAAGCTTGACTCTACCAATGACCCTTACTTGGGCAATAACCCTAACCTCAACCACACAAGAGAACAAAGCTCTCCACTGCAACCCTTGGTTAGCTCTAATCTTGATACTAATCTAAACCAGTCAGGGCAACATGGCTCACTCCAGTACCCCCCAGTTGGTTCCAGCCTTGGTATTGACTCTGGCCTAGAATCTAACCTCAACCACGCAGGTGGAGACAGCTCACTTCAGAACCTTCAGCACTCTTAACAACGAACCTAGCAGGTTACAGACTGATGTTATGATTTTTAATGTCAATTTTGAGTTGGGAACCTTGGATGACGCCCCACCCCTCTCGACACCATGCAATTCTCCAGTGACTTCAGGTGTAGGAATAAGTGGGGCAGTTACTAGTAATGTTGCGGTGATTATGTCTGATTACATTACTCTTTCTTTCCCCCTGTATAGATGGGGTGTTGCCACCTGGGGGGGAGCAGCCAAACACCCACTCCCATGCATCCCACACACCACATACACACCAACTTCCAGTAGTGGCCCTCACTGAGAACGAAATTACGAAGGGTCATTCTGATAAAAAGCACAAAATAAAGCAAGTGAGTCCTCAGATTTCTCCAACAGGAGAGTTTCCACCCGTTCCTACTACTGATTCGGAAACTTCCAGTACTGCTCCCTTCCAGAGACCTACACCACATGCCAATTCAACTCATAAAATAAGGGATTGTTTCAGATTGCAGGAGTGAATCATGTAATGTGGCAGAGTATATTGATTCCTTTCTCAATCCCTTATCTCAGAAGCACCCCAGTTATGTTGTCACGTTCGTTGAAGGACGGGTCAGACCAAGGCGCAGCGTGATATACGTACATGTTTATTAAAGTAATAAACAACACGACAAAACAACAAAGGAAACGAAACGTGAAGTCCAAGGTAGCACACACACCATACCTTACAAGGAACAAGATCCCACAACTAGACAGTGCCAATAGGCTGCTTAAGTATGGACCCCAATCAGAGACAACGAGCGACAGCTGCCTCTGATTGGGAACCACACCGGCCAACATAGAACTAGACATACTAGATCCTAAACATAGACAAAGCACAACAAGGAATATACACACCCTGACTCAACATATAAGCGTCCCCTGAGTCAGGGCGTGACAGTACCCCCCCCCCAAAGGTGCAGACTCCGACCGCACAACAAAAACATAACAGGGTAGGGGCCGGGCGGGCATTCCGCCTCGGAGGCGGATCCGGCTCAGGGCGTGACGACCTCTCACTCTTCGCCTCCCTGTTGCGCCTCTGGTCTGGTCTAGACCTCGGGGGCGTTGCTTCCCCTCTCCTTCCTCCCACTATACTCCAAGCCCTGTCTGGACCCTGGTGTGGGAGACCCCGAACCTGGAGAGGGGCTGACGTCTGGGTCTGGACTGGAGCCGCTGACCGGAGCTGGATCAGGCACCGGTGGAGCGGACTGCTCTGGCTCCGGAGTGGAGCCGCTGACCGGAGCTGGACTAGGCCCTGGTGGAGCGGACTGCTCTGGCTCCGGAGTGGCGCAGCTGACCGGAGCTGGATCAGGCACCGGTGGAGCAGACTGCTCTGGCTCCGGAGTGGAGCAGCTGACCGGAGCTGGATCAGGCAACGGTGGAGCGGACTGCTCTGGCTCTGGAGTGGAACAGCTGACCGGCACTGGATCAGGCACCGGTGGAGCGGACTGCTCTGGCTTCGGAGTGGAGCAGCTGACCGGTGCTGGACCAGGCACGGGCCGTGCCGGACTGGACAAACGCACCACTGGTCTGGTGCGAGGAGCAGGCACGGGCCGGACCGGACTAGGAACACGCACCACAGGCTTGGTGCGGGGAGCAGTAACGGGCCGGGCCGGACTGGCGACACGCACCACTGGCTTGGTGCGAGGAGCAGGAACAGGCCGGGCCGGGCTGGCGACGCGCACCACAGGCTTGGTGCGAGGAGCAGGACTGGGTGCCTTTATTAACCCCCGCTCCTTCTACTGCCTAACCAGCTCCTCTCGCCGTGCCTCTACTCTTTCCTTCTCCCTTTTAGCCTCCTGTAGCGCCTCCCTCTGACCGAATAACTCCTGCTCCCTCTGAACCAATAGCCCCCATAACATGGTGGCCTCCTCTCCTAACCTGCAGATCCGCTCTTTAACGGCCTCCTGCTGCCTCGTCGTCCACACAGTGTGCCCCCCCCCAACATTTTCTTGGGGTTGCCTCTCGGGTCTCCGTTTCACCTCTCCTGCCTGGGCTTCCTCCTTCGCCCAGGGTCCGCTATCGGCTAATCTCACCTTCTTCTCCCTCATCCCTTTCAGGGCCTCCATATGCTTGGCCAGATCCTCTCTTATCTCCTCCCAAGTCCATGATCTCTGCTCCACTACCTGTGTCCAGGGTGTCTGCTGCTCCTGGGCATGCTGCTTGGTCCGTGTTTGGTGGGATCTTCTGTCACGTTCCTTGAAGGACGGGTCAGACCAAGGCGCAGCGTGATATACGTACATGTTTATTAAAGTAATAAACAACACGACAAAACAACAAAGGAAACGAAACGTGAAGTCCAAGGTAGCACACACAACATACCTTACAAGGAACAAGATCCCACAACTAGACAGTGCCAATAGGCTGCTTAAGTATGGTCCCCAATCAGAGACAACGAGCGACAGCTGCCTCTGATTAGGAACCACACCGGCCAACATAGAACTAGACATACTAGATCCTAAACATAGACAAAGCACAACAAGGAATATACACACCCTGACTCAACGAATAAGCGTCCCCTGAGTCAGGGCATGACATATGTAAAGGATACCTATGCATTTGTTAATAAGCTTAGAGAAATGGAGTTACCTTCTGGAGCAATGTTATTCTCGATTGATGTAGACTCACTATACACTAATACTGACACTCAATTAGGACTTAGGGCAGGGATACAAATAGACCAGATGAGGCTATCCTTTCTCTCTTAGAACTGGGAATAACGCGGAATGACTTTGAATTTGATTCTAAACACTGCTTACAAATCTCAGGTACTGCAACGGGGAAGAAGTTTGCTCCTGCGTATGCCAACATGTACATGACCGATTGGGAGCAGACGGTCTTCCCCAAGTGCAAAAAACGTCCATTCATATACATGCGGTACTTGGATGATATCTTTGGGGTTTGGTGCCACTCGGTGGGGGAGTTTGTAAACTTTATAGATATTTTGAATGGACATCACCCCTCGATTACAGTTAAGTACAACTTACAATTTCTTGATACCAAAGTTTTATGATGCCAGGCCATAATGATAGAAACCTCTTGGGAATTAGAGTATATTTCAAACCGACCGACACACACATGCATTGCTACATGAGACTAGTTATCATCCTAAACAACTTATAGGGGTCTTATTAAGTCTGTTTGTTTTTTAAATGAAGATTACGAGGCAGCTACACAGATACTGGTTTCTTTGTGATTTTTTTTTTTGGATTTGCATGATAACGGAATATAGTTTTTCCTCTTTTGGCTATTTTGACTTCTACCCCCTCCTCTTAATGCACTTGTTTCAACAATTATAACTTATTTATTTATATTTGCCAACATCAGGACTTATAACCTTTTGGCAAAATAACCTTGAGGCAAAATATATATATATATATATATTTATTTTTTATGATTTTGAGTATCTAATTGTTTTGAGGATTGGTTGGTGTCATCTCCTCCCAACTAAAAGACAATCTTGTAACAAAATGTCATACATGTCAGTGCCTTGTACCTGGGCATGACAGCCCAGTGGTTAGAGTATGACGATAGTGACTGGTAAATTGCTGGTTCGAATCTTCAAGGGGAGGCAAAACTGTTTTTTGGGGTGTTCCATTGAGAAAGGCGTTTGTTGATGGAGTTTATGCCGTCTAGTGACCAGTAACAGACATTACAGGGAACTACCCTTTATTTTGGTTGGAAGTTTGGAGCTTTCTGGGATCACTTCCTCTATTTTTACAATGTATTAAAATGGTACCTTGGTTTTAAATAGAGGTTCATAAAATGAGTGGGGTAATTGTCTATGTACTTCTTGTGGGTAACAGTTTTTGTCCCCTTACCTAACCCTAATCTCAACCCTAACCCTAGCCTCAACTCTAACCCTAGTTGATTATGGACCCAATACCTTCCATTTCTTATGACTTACTAAAGCCTATTTGGAGGGGATGGGAGCGTGTGTATATTTGTATTGCCTTGCAGGTTTTGCCATGCGTGTTCTTCTCAGACATGAGGGATTTATATGGCATTTATATCATTATTTGCGCTTTTGTAACATTGAAAAGATTCTCTCTACTGTGTTCGATTTCTTGGGGTTTCTTGATTGGTCCTGATTATTAGAGATGTTGAAGATGGGTTGGTCTAGGACCTATGTGCCCGTGCGCCCTGCTTGCCCCTCGTGGGTAACAGAACTTAGTCCCCTAGCCTGAACCCTAACCCTAGCCTCAACCCTAACCCCTCTCTCAATCTGATCTACCCCAAATCCCTCGCTCTCTCCCCCTGACCCCCTCTCTCAAATTGATCTACCCCAATCCCCTCTCTCTCTCTCTCTCTCTCTCTCTCTCTCTCTCTCTCTCTCTCTCTCTCTCTCTCTCTCTCTCTCTCTCTCTCTCTCTCTCTCTCTCTCTCTCTCTCTCTCTCTCTCTCTCTCTCCACTAGTCCCCTCTGAGTCTCCTACAGATGTATACGCCAGGCCTGTCTCGTCCCACGAAGCTTTGGTCTGGTGGCTACCAGTCATGGACACTGGTACCGGCCTTCAGCAGTACATAGATGGATACCAGGTCTGTAGCTCTGTAAATCTCCTGGATATCTAATGATGTCCATGATTTATGAGGAAGGCCAGATATTCCTGGTCAGATTACGAATGATGGTCTGGTTAAGTGATCAGGAAAAACACATCCCACTGGGCACAGATGTCAGTTACATTTACATTTACATTTACGTCATTTAGCAGACGCTCTTATCCAGAGCGACTTACAGTTAGTGAATACATATATATTTTTTATACTGGCCCCCCGTGGGAATCGAACCCACAACCCTGGCATTGCAAACGCCATGCTCTATCAACTGAGCTACATCCCTGCCGGCCATTCCCTCCCCTACCCTGGACAACGCTGGGCCAATTGTGCGCCGCCCATGAGTCTCCCGGTCGCGGCCGGCAGCGACAGAGCCTGGATTCGAACCAGGATCTCTAGTGGCACAGTTAGCACTGCAATGCAGTGCCTTAGACCACTGCGCCACTCAGGAGTGTTCAGCATCTAGTTTTGACTTACATTTGGTTGAGTTATCAACTAACGTGAATTCAACAAAATTATAATGTCATTGGATTTATGTTAAAAGTTGGGTGAAAAAAACTATGAAATTCCCTTGATGATTCTTTGCAAATCCAATCTGGTTTTTTTTTTTGCGTGAAATGACGTGGAAACAACGTTGATTCAACCGGTTTTTGCCCAGTTTGATGGCCCTTCTCATGAGACTATAGAAAATAAAATACCTTGTGTTCAACTGTAGCTTCCTTGCCAGACTGACCTGAAAGAAGCATATGTCTTTGTGTGAGGAACTGGTGAATATTTTGATTGGTTCACCAGTTTTGATTCAGATTGATTGACACCTGCTCTGACCAATCCCGGCTCTCTGACCAGGTGAAGTACTGGAGGAAGTATGACGATACAGAGCCAGGGGCCAATCGTATCTTTGTGTCCGCCTCCATGAACCAGACCAGGCTGGAGAACATGCTGCCAGACTCCCACTACCTCATCGAGGTCAGAGCCTACAACGGAGCCGGTGTCGGCCCGCCCAGCGAACACTGCGAGATGTTCACCAAGAGAGCACGTAAGACCAGATGCCAAAATCACACTGTACTTCCATATACAGGTCTATTTTAGGTGATCCCATTGAGATTAATATTCTATTATATTCTATTCTTTGCAGCTCCAAGTGTGGCTCCCCAAATGTGGCGTTATATCAGCTACTCTGGCAAGTGGCTGTACGTGTGGTGGCACCACATCCCCTACGACTGGTTTGGCAATGAGTCCTTCCCACTATATTATAAGGTATGTAAAGGCATTTCACTTAGTTTCATTTGAATCTTGCAGCAACTGGTGTGATCCAGTTTGAGCCTGTGGAAATAAATGTCCTCAGAAGACAATAAATTCCTCCTCTCCTCTTCTTCTCTTCTCTTCTCTTCTCTTCTCTTCTCTTCTCTTCTCTTCTCTCTCTCCTCTCCTCTCCTCTCTCTCCTCTCTCTCTCCTCTCCTCTCCTCTCCTCTCCTCTCCTCTCCTCTCCTCTCCTCTTCTCTTCTCTTCTCTTCTCTCCTCTCCTCTCCTCTTCTATTCTCTACTCTACAGGTGATGTTCAGGAAGACTGGCTACATCACAGGGCCGATCTACATGACGGGCTGGCACTTCATTGACTTCCCCATGCCCCAGGTAGGGGACTACGAGCTGGAGGTCAGAGGTCGCTATGAGGGAGGAGACGGCCCCATCAGGAAGATCAGGCTTCAGGGTAAGTAAGGGATAGATGGGTTTAATGTAGCCTGGGTAGTATCTGGTTGGTGAATTGAAGGACTGTGTCAATTTGTGGGTGAATCTCAAAAGTATTTTCCTCGATTCCTCAATTATTTGATTCCTCTCTCCTCACCTTCTTCTCAAAACATCAGTGGGAAGGGAGGAGAGCATCGGAGGAGAAGTGTGTTTTGAGTGTGTTTGTTGTCCGGACAGTGTCTTACCCAGCATGCCTCTTACTGTGTCCCCTCCCCTCCTCCAGGTAAGGCGTCTTTCCTGAGACCCACTCTCAGTCTGGCCGCCATGCTACTGCTGGCCCTGTGCATCGTGGGATTGGGGATATAGAGACGCAGGACGTGTCTGGGTGGACTGTGGGAGATTTGACAGACACAACTCTCACATGGACTTCCTATATCTCGTTATGGACTTCCAATCTTTCCTCAACCTCTTACTGTCTGTATGTCTTCCCACAACAAAACAGAACACCTTGCCACCATACAGAAATGACCTGCCTAGCTACAGAATTACCTACATCTACAAGAGTTACTGTACTGTAAGACATCCAATAAATCCTTTCTGATTTACAGTACCAGTCAAAAACTTGGACACACCTACTCATTCAAGGGTTTTTCTTTATTTTTACTATTTTCTACATTGTAGAATAATAGTGAAGACATCAAAACTATGAAATAACACATATGGAATCATGTAGTAACCAAAAAAGTGTTAAACAAATCAATATATATATATAGATTCTTCAAATAGCCACCCTTTGCCTTGATGACAGCTTTGCACACTCTTGGCATTCTCTCAACCAGCTTCACCTGGAATGCTTTTCCAACAGTCTTGAAGGAGTTCCCACATATGCTGAGCACTCGTTGGCTGCTTTTCCTTCACTCTGCAGTCCAACTCATCCCAAACTATCTCAACTGGGTTGAGGTCGGGTGATTGTGGAGGCCAGGTCATCTGATGCAGCACTCCATCACTCTCCTTCTTGGTCAAATATCCCTTACACAGCATGGAAGTGTGTTTTGGGTCATTGTCCTGTTGAAAAACAAATGATAGTCCCACTAAGCGCAAACCAGATGGGATGGCGTATCACTGCAGAATGATGTGGTAGCCATGCTGGTTAAGTGTGCCTTGAATTCTAAATAAATCACAGACAGTGTCACCAGCAAAGCACCCCCACACCATAACACCTCCTCCTCCATGCTTCACGGTGGGAACCACACATGCGGAGATCATCCGTTCACCTACTCTGCGTCTCACAAAGACACAGCGGTTGGAACCAAAAATCTCTAATTTGGACTCATCAGACCTAAGGACAGATTTCCACCGGTCTAATGTCAATTGCTCGTGTTTCTTGGCCTAAGCAAGTCTCTTCTTCTTATTGGTGTCCTTTAGTAGTGGTTTCTTTGCAGCAATTCGACCATGAAGGCCTGATTCACGCGGTCTCCTCTGAACAGTTGATGTTGAGATGTGTCTGTTACTTGAACTCTGTGAAGCATTTATTTGGGCTGCAATCTGAGGTGCAGTTAACTCTAATGAATGTATCCTCTGCAGCAGAGGTATCTCTGGGTCTTCCTTTCCTGTGGCGGTCCTCATGAGAGCCAGTTTCATCATATCGCTTGATGGTTTTTGCGACTGAAATGTTCTGTAATGACTGACCTTCATGTCAAAGTAATGATGGACTGTCGCATCTCTTTGCTTATTTGAGCTGTTCTTGCCATAATATGGACTTGGTCTTTTACCAAATCGGGCTATCTTCTGTATACCACCCCTACCTTGTCACAACACAACTGATTAGCTGAAACGCATTAAGAAGGAAAGAAATTCCACAAATTAACTTTTAACAAAGCTCACCTGTTAATTGAAATGCATTCCAGGTGACTACCTCATGAAGCTGGTTGAGAAAATGCCAAGAGTGTGCAAAGCTTTCAACAAGGCAAAGGATGGCTACTTTGAAGAATCTCAAATATAAAATATATTTTGATTTGTTTAACACTTTTTTGGTTACTACATGATTCCATATGTGTCATTTCATAGTTTTGATGTCTTCACTATTAATATACAGTGTAGAAAATAGTAAAAAATAAAGAAAAACTCTGGAATGAGTAGGTGTGTCCAAGCTTTTGACTGGTACTGTAGTTATTGAACAGGTACTGAAGGAATTGAACGGGTACTAAAGAGGAATAGATTTTTCAATATGATGAATCAAATTGTACAATCTTCCCAACATATTCTAGACTCATGTATAAGACAATGACTGACTGTAATCAACACTATACTTACTGTATGACGTGTAATGAGTAAACTGTAAAGGAATGATCAGAGGAAGATTGTATGTAGCTCAGTCACCAACTACACAGCCTCTTCCTCCCCTTGACTCACCCAGTTGTTTGGAAATGTAGTTTCCACAGGTTTGCCAATTCAAGACGGCACTAGAGTAGAAGTAGTGTGTGTTTATGTTTGATTGATTCGTTG
>JAGTTL010001345.1:0-14443 GCA_036851935.1 Coregonus suidteri | reverse complement strand
GGGTTCATGAAACTCAGTTTAAAAACGTACTTGCAGACTTTAAACCCTTGCCTATTGTAAGAGCGCGCCTCCTACTTCCCACTGCTGACTGAAAACCCATGATTTTGGAACCCTGTTTTCATGGCGAAAGAGGCTAAAAGAAATGTTTCCACGTTTGTTACAACTCAAACAGTGTCTCCTCTCCTATGCTGGAACTGGTACACGCATTGTGTGATTTTGGTTAAAAACATGATTTTGTACAATGTTCATAGGGAACTCCATGCTTAAAAACTTACTTGCCAACTTGAAACCCCTTGCCTATTGTCGAGCCGCGCCTCCTACGTCCACTGCTGAACGAAAACCCATGATTTTTTGAACCCTGTTTTCATGTCTAAATGCTAAATAAATGTTTTCACTTTTGTTACCCTCACAAGTGTCTCCTGTCATATTCTAAACTGAGTCGCCCTGTGGATTTGGCCTAACATGTTTTGGACATGGTTCATGGAACTAACCTTAAACCTAACCCTTTGCCAGACGTTGAAAACCCTTGCCTATTGGTAGAGCGCACCTTCCTACTTCACCTGCTGAACCGAAACCCTGATTTTGGACCTGTTTCAATGCAAAAAAGCTAAAAGATTGTTTTCACGTTTGGTTAACACTCAAACAGTGGCTAACCTCTATATGCTGAACTGGTCCCCATTGTGTGATTTGGCCCTAAAACATGATTTTGGACAATGTTCATGGAACTCAGCTTAAAACGTACTTGCAGACTTGAAACCCTTTCCTATTGTAGAGCGCTCCTCCTACTTCCAGTGCTGAACGAAAACCCATGATTTTGGACCCTGTTTTCCTATGCGAAAAGGCTAAAAGAAATGTTTCAACGTTTGTTACACTCAACAGTGTCTCCTGTCTATGCTGATTCTGGTCATATGCTGAACCTGGTCGCATTGTGGATTTTGGTTAAAACATGATTTTGGATTTTGGGACAATGTTCATGGAACTCAGCTTAAAACTGGTCGCGTACTTGCAGACTTAAAAACCCTTGCCTATTGCCTAGAGAGCGCGCCTCCTACTTCCACTGCTGAACGAAAACCCATGATTTGGGACCCTGTTTTCATGCGAAAAGGCTAAAAGAAATGTTTCACGTTTGGTTACACTCAAAAGTGTCTCCTGTCCATATGCTAATCTGGTCGCAATGTGGATTTGGCCTAAAACATGATTTTGGACAATGTTCATGGAACTCAGCTTAAAACGTACTTTGCGACTTGAAAACCCTTGCTATTGTAGAGCGCACCTCCTACTTCCAGTGCTGAACGAAATCCATGATTTTGGACCCTGTGCAAAAAACATAGCCAAATTTTGAAATCCATCTAGCCCCCTCCAAAGCACATCAATGGACATCTACGGCCTCCCAGAAGTACAACAAAACAAAACCCCAGCTCCCCACGACATTACCTTCTCCACATACAGAATTGGACAGGGGTGTCCTATGGAGTTTTTTATCCCTGTACCTATGTGCAAAAAACATAGCCCACATTTGAAAATCCATCTAGCCCCTCCAAAGCACATCAATGGACATCTACGGCCTCCCAAAGTACAACAAAACAAACCCCAGCTCCCCACGACATTACCTTCTCCACATACAGAATTGGACAGGGGTGTCCAATTGAGTTTTTATCCCTGTATGTGCAAAAAACATAGCCAAATTTTGAAATCCATCTAGCCCCCTCCAAAGCACATCAATGGACATCTACGGCCTCCCAGAAGTACAACATAACAACCCCAGCTCCCCACGACATTACCTTCTCCACATACAGAATTGGACAGGGGTGTCCGATGGAGTTTTTATCCCTGTACCTATGTGCAAAAAACATAGCCAAATTTTGAAATCCATCTAGCCCCCTCCAAAGCACATCAATGGACATCTACGGCCTCCCAGAAGTACAACAAAACAAACCCCAGCTCCCCACGACATTACCTTCTCCACATACAGAATTGGACAGGGGTGTCCGATGGAGTTTTTATCCCTGTACCCTATGTGCAAAAAACATAACCACATTTTGAAATCCATCTAGCCCCCTCCAAAGGCACATCAATGGACATCTACGGCTCACAGAAGTACAACAAAACAAACCCCAGCTCCCCACGACTTTACCTTCTCCACATACAGAATTGGACAGGGGTGTCCAATTGAGTTTTTATCCCTGTACCCTAACCCTAACCCTAACCCTAACCCTAAACCCTAACCCTAACCCCTAACCCTAACCCTAACCCTAACCCTAACCCTAACCCCTAACCGCAGTGACTGTGCAAAGAAAAAAGGCCCAAATTGAAGCCTTGACCTCAATTATAGGCTTTTGGGCCCAAGCGAGAGAAACCGTTGAGGCTAGAAACCCACAATTCAACCACAGGAACGCTCCTAAGGTCCTCCCGATCCGTGCAAGCCTACCCGTGACCATGTGGAATTAACACCCTTAACAGTGACAACAGCGTGCATTTATTCACTCTCATTTCCCCCCATAGAAATACATTGCCTGCTGCCCTAACTTCAAATTGATGCCTATGTGGGTTTTGATTGCCATATCAAACTGTCTTCTTTGTCAACCCATCAGGCCACTATAAGGATTACCTGTGTTGAGTTTAAGCTTCCTGGAGCAACCGGAGGTGGTAAGATTGACCCTAAACATGGTTTAGATTGACCCAACCTGCAGATTGTGAAAACACTACATTCCCTCCCTCTGTAAAAAAGGTTAACATGAGTATATTACGGGATCATTATGATATGGTGATAGCTCTGGGTTTAGAGGAACTTCATGATTTTCACCTGGAGGCCTTTAATAAGGCAGTAGTTTGGGGAAAAACCAGATATAGGCACAAGTTTACTATAACTTCAGTGGATACATTGAGATCCATGCTACAGGCCCGTCGAGTAGCTCCATCTACTCAGACACCTTTAACATTGTGTCCTATGGAGTTTCCACCTTTGCCTAAGATTTCCCAACCTTTGAGGCCCAAATCGATGGACATCTACGGCCTCCCAGGAGTACAACAAAACAAACCCCAGCTCCCCACGACATTACCTTCTCCACATACAGAATTGGACAGGGGTGTCCGATGGAGTTTTTATCCCTGTACCCTATGTGCAAAAAACATAGCCACATTTTGAAATCCATCTAGCCCCCTCCAAAGCACATCAATGGACATCTACGGCCTCCCAGAAGTACAACATAACAAACCCCAGCTCCCCACGACATTACCTTCTCCACATACAGAATTGGACAGGGGTGTCCGATGGAGTTTTTATCCCTGTACCTATGTGCAAAAAACATAGCCAAATTTTGAAATCCATCTAGCCCCCTCCAAAGCACATCAATGGACATCTACGGCCTCCCAGAAGTACAACAAAACAAACCCCAGCTCCCCACGACATTACCTTCTCCACATACAGAATTGGACAGGGGTGTCCGATGGAGTTTTTATCCCTGTACCCTATGTGCAAAAAACATAACCACATTTTGAAATCCATCTAGCCCCCTCCAAAGCACATCAATGGACATCTACGGCCTCACAGAAGTACAACAAAACAAACCCCAGCTACCCACGACTTTACCTTCTCCACATACAGAATTGGACAGGGGTGTCCAATTGAGTTTTTATCCCTGTACCCTAACCCTAGCCCTAACCCTAACCCTAACCCTAACCCTAACCCCTAACCCTAACCCTAACCCTAACCCTAACCCTAACCGCAGTGACTGTGCAAAGAAAAAAGGCCCAAATTGAAGCCTTGACCTCAATTTTTAGGCTTTTGGGCCACAAACGAGAGAACCGTTGAGGCTAGAAACCCCCTTCAACCACAGGAACACTCCTAAGGCCTCCCAGATCCGTGCAAGCCAACCCCAGTGACCACGACATTAAACCCTTAACAGTGACAACAGCGTGCATTTATTCACTCTCATTTCCCCCCCATAGAAATACATTGCCTGCTGCCCTAACTTCAAATTGATGCCTATGTGGGTTTTGATTGCCATATCAAACTGTCTTCTTTGTCAACCCCATCAGGCCACTATAAGGATTACCTGTGTTGAGTTTAAGCTTCCTGGAGCAACCGGAACCCCGGTGGTAAGATTGACCCTAAACATGGTTTAGATTGACCCAACCTGCAGATTGTGAAACACTACATTCAACCCTCTGTAAAAAAGGTTAACATGAGTATCCGGGAACATTATGATATGGTGATCCCTCTGGGTGCAGAGGAACTTAGCATGATTTTCACCTGGAGGCCTTTAATAAGGCAGTAGTAGTTGGGGGAAAAGCCAAATATAGGCATCTAGTTTACCATAAACTTCAGTGGATAACATTGAGATCCATGCTACCCCCCGTCGAGTAGCTCCATCCACATCAGACACCTTTAACATTGTGTCCTATGGAGTTTTTATCCCTGTTGCCAAAAGATTTCCCAACCTTCCATGAGGCCAAAGCAATCGATGGACATCTACGGCCTCCCAGGAGTACAACAAAACAAACCCCAGCTCCCCACGACATTACCTTCTCCACATACAGAATTGGACAGGGGGTGTCCGATGGAGTTTTTATCCCTGTACCTATGTGCAAAAAACATAGCCACATTTTGAAATCCATCTAGCCCCCTCCAAAGCACATCAATGGACATCTACGGCCTCCCAGAAGTACAACAAAACAAACCCCAGCTCCCCCACGACATTACCTTCTCCACATACAGAATTGGACAGGGGTGTCCGATGGAGTTTTTATCCCTGTACCCTATGTGCAAAAAACATAGCCAAATTTTGAAATCCATCTAGCCCCCTCCAAAGCACATCAATGGACATCTACGGCCTCCCAGAAGTACAACAAAAACAAACCCCAGCTCCCCACGACATTACCTTCTCCACATACAGAATTGGACAGGGGTGTCCGATTGAGTTTTTATCCCTGTACCCTATGTGCAAAAAACATAACCACATTTTGAAATCCATCTAGCCCCCTCCAAAGCACATCAATGGACATCTACGGCCTCACAGAAGTACAACAAAACAAACCCCAGCTCCCCACGACTTTACCTTCTCCACATACAGAATTGGACAGGGGTGTCCAATTGAGTTTTTATCCCTGTACCCTAACCCTAACCCTAACCCTAACCCTAACCCCTAACCCTAACCCTAACCCTAACCCTAACCCTAACCGCAGTGACTGTGCAAAGAAAAAAGGCCCAAATTGAAGCCTTGACCTCAATTTATAGGCTTTTGGGCCACAGCGAGAGAACCGTTGAGGCTAGAAACACAATTCCACCACAGGAACGCTCCTAAGGTCCTCCCCCGATCCGTGCAAGCCTACCCTGACCATGTGGAATTACATTAACAGTGACAACAGCGTGCATTTATTCACTCTCATTTCCCCCAGCATAGAAATACATTGCCTGCTGCCCTAACTTCAAATTGATGCCTATGTGGGTTTTGATTGCCATATCAAACTGTCTTCTTTGTCAACCCATCAGGCCACTATAAGGATTACCTGTGTTGAGTTTAAGCTTCCTGGAGCAACCGGAGGTGGTAAGATTGACCCTAAACATGGTTTAGATTGACCCAACCTGCAGATTGTGAAAACACTACATTCAACCCTCTGTAAAAAAGGTTAACATGAGTATATTACGGGAACATTATGATATGGTGATAGCTCTGGGTTTAGAGGAACTTCATGATTTTCACCTGGAGGCCTTTAATAAGGCAGTAGTTTGGGGAAAAGCCAAATATAGGCACAAGTTTACTATAACTTCAGTGGATACATTGAGATCCATGCTACAGGCCCGTCGAGTAGCTCCATCTACTCAGACACCTTTAACATTGTGTCCTATGGAGTTTCCACCTTTGCCTAAGATTTAGCCAACTTTTGAGGCCCAAATCGATGGACATCTACGGCCTCCCAGGAGTACAACAAAACAAACCCCAGCTCCCCACGACATTACCTTCTCCACATACAGAATTGGACAGGGGTGTCCAATTGAGTTTTTATCCCTGTATGTGCAAAAAACATAGCCAAATTTTGAAATCCATCTAGCCCCCTCCAAAGCACATCAATGGACATCTACGGCCTCCCAGAAGTACAACATAACAAACCCCAGCTCCCCACGACATTACCTTCTCCACATACAGAATTGGACAGGGGTGTCCGATGGAGTTTTTATCCCTGTACCCCTAACCCTAACCCTAAACCCTAACCCTAAACCTAACCCTAACCCTAACCCTAAACCCTAACCCTAACCCTAACCCCTAACCCTAACCCTAACCCTAACCCTAACCCTCTTCCGGCCAGTGTTGCCAACTTAGCGACTTTGTCGCTATATTTATCGAGTTTTCAGACCCCTCTAGCGACACATTTTCAAAAAAGGGACTAGCGACAAATCTACCGACTTTTTCTGGTGTTATTGGAGTCATTTGGAGACTCTGATGTGAAAGCACGTATTGTTCGTACTCTTCTCAACGAGCAGCGGGTGCTGCCGTGGGCCCCACCCCCGTCCCAAAGCACTCACATGTGGCCCAGTCCTCGCGCAGCAGTCCCTCCCAGCTGCAGTCAGAGCAGGAGATGTTCACCACTCCGCATCCAGACTGCAAATGAATCGTGCATGCGGGAAGCTGCCGCTGGCTGATCCCATCCTGGCATACATTCAGGGCGGGATGTAAATGTAGGGTGTTTTTTACTCACTTTTTGTCTCTCACACGACGTTATTCCTCTCTCCTACAGCGTCCATCACAATTACATGCACATGGCAAATTATGCAAATTAGGTGATGACGTCATTTAGCGACTTCTAGCGACTTTTTAGGATCTACGGCCAATAGCTACTTTCCTTACTGAGGAGTTGGCCAACACATTACCTCCGGCCGCCCAGAGTGGCTCACTTGGGGGTGTGCTGGCAGCATATAGCAGCATGTTTTGATGCTCACCTACCCCCTGAGCAGTTAAAATTAGTGTTTTTTTACAGCCCGGCTCTATCTCTGGAACGGAATGTCGGAGCGACTTTGGCTGCCCGTAATTTTCCCACCTACCCCAGAGCTGTTAAAATTGGCATGTTTTACAGCCCGGCTCTATCTCTGGAACGGAATGTCGGAGCGACCCGGCGCCAGGACCGGCGGGCTCGGGGTACGGGAATACCCCCCCTGTGGACTTGGTCCATAATTTTCCCACCTACCCCTGAGCTGTTAAAATTAGCGTTTTTTACAGCCCGGCTCTATCTCTGGAACGGAATGTCGGAGCGACTTTGGCTGCCCGTAATTTTCCCACCTACCCCTGAGCAGTTAAAATTGGCGTGTTTTACAGCCCGGCTCTATCTCTGGAACGGAATGTCGGAGCGACTTTGGCTGCCCGTAATTTTCCCACCTACCCCTGAGCTGTTAAAATTGGCGTGTTTTAAAGCCCAGCTCTATCTCTGGAACGGAATGTCGGAGTGACCCGGCGCCAGGACCGGCGGGCTCGGGGTATGGGAAAACCCCCCCCGTGGACTTGGTCCCGTAATTTTCCCACCTACCCCTGAGCTGTTAAAATTAGCGTTTTTTACAGCAGCCCGGCTCTATCTCTGGAACGAATGTCGGAGCGACTTTGGCTGCCCTTAATTTTCCCCACCTACCCCTGAGCAGTTAAAATTGGCGTGTTTTACAGCCCGGCTCTATCTCTGGAACGGAGTGTCGGAGCGACTTTGGCTGCCCGTAATTTTCCCACCTACCCCTGAGCTGTTAAAATTGGTGTGTTTTACAGCCCGGATCTATCTCTGGAACGGAATGTCGGAGCGACCCGGCGCCAGGACCGGCGGGCTCGGGGTACGGGAAAACCCCCCCCCGTAGACTTGGTCCCGCAATTTTCCCACCTACCCCTGAGCAGTTAAAATTGGCGTGTTTTACATCCCAGCTCTATCTCCGGAACGGAATGTCGGAGCGACCCCATCTAGCGCCAGGACCGGCGGGCCTCGGGGTACGGGAAAACCCCCCCTGTGGACTTGGTCCCGTAATTTTCCCACCTACCCCTGAGCTGTTAAAATTAGCGTTTTTTACACAGCCCGGCTCTATCTCTGGAACGGAATGTCGGAGCCAAATTTTGAAATCCATCTGGCCCCCTCCAAAGACTTTGGCTGCCCGTAATTTTCCCCACCTACCCCTGAGCAGTTAAAATTGGCATGTTTTACAGCCCGGCTCTATCTCTGGAACGGAATGTCGGAGCGACTTTGGCTGCCCGTAATTTTCCCACCTACCCCTGAGCTGTTAAAATTGGTGTGTTTTACGGCAGTCCGGATCTATCTCTGGAACGGACCCGGAGCGACCCGGCGCCAGGACCGGCGGGCTCGGGGTACGGGAAAACCCCCCCCGTGGACTTGGTCCCGTAATTTTCCCACCTACCCCTGAGCAGTTAAAATTGCGTGTTTTACATCCCAGCTCTATCTCCGGAACGGAATGTCGGAGCGACCCGGCGCCAGGACATTACCGGGCTCGGGGTACGGGAAAACCCCCCCTGTGGACTTGGTCCCGAAATTTTCCCACCTACCCCTGAGCTGTTAAAATTAGCGTGTTTTACAGCCCGGCTCTATCTCTGGAACGGAATGTCGGAGCGACTTTGGCTGCCCTTAATTTTCCCACTACCCCTGAGCAGTTAAAATTGGCGTGTTTTACAGCCGGCTCTATCTCTGGAACGGAATGTCGGAGCGACTTTGGCTGCCCGTATTTTCCCACACTACCCCTGAGCTGTTAAAATTGGCGTGTTTTACAGCCCGGCTCTATCTCTGGAACGGAATGTCGGAGTGACCCGGCGCCAGGACCGGCGGGCTCGGGGTATGGGAAAACCCCCCCCGTGGACTTGGTCCCGTAATTTTCCCACCTACCCCTGAGCTGTTAAAATTAGCGTTTTTTACAGCCCGGCTCTATCTCTGGAACGGAATGTCGGAGCGACTTTGGCTGCCCTTAATTTTCCCACCTACCCCTGAGCAGTTAAAATTGGCGTGTTTTACAGCCCGGCTCTATCTCTGGAACGGAATGTCGGAGCGACTTTGGCTGCCCGTAATTTTCCCACCTACCCCTGAGCTGTTAAAATTGGCGTGTTTTACAGTCCGGATCTATCTCTGGAACGGAATGTCGGAGCGACCCGGCGCCAGGACCGGCGGGCTCAGGGTACGGGAAAACCCCCCCCGTGGACTTGGTCCCGTAATTTTCCCACCTACCCCTGAGCAGTTAAAATTGGCGTGTTTTACATCCCAGCTCTATCTCCGGAACGGAATGTCGGAGCGACCCGGCGCCAGGACCGGCGGGCTCGGGAAACGGGAAAATCCCCCCTGTGGACTTGGTCCCGAAATTTTCCCACCTACCCCTGAGCTGTTAAAATTAGCGTGTTTTACAGCCCGGCTCTATCTCTGGAACGGAATGTCGGAGCGACTTTGGCTGCCCTTAATTTTCCCACCTACCCCTGAGCAGTTAAAATTGGCGTGTTTTACAGCCCAGCTCTATCTCTGGAACGGAATGTCGGAGCGACTTTGGCTGCCCGTAATTTTCCCACCTACCCCTGAGCTGTTAAAATTGGCGTGTTTTACAGCCCGGCTCTATCTCTGGAACGGAATGTCGGAGTGACCCGGGGCCAGGACCGGCGGGCTCGGGGTATGGGAAAACCCCCCCGTGGACTTGGTCCCGTAATTTTCCCACCTACCCCTGAGCTGTTAAAATTAGCGTTTTTTTACAGCCCGGCTCTATCTCTGGAAACGGAATGTTGGAGCGACTTTGGCTGCCCTTAATTTTCCCACCTACCCCTGAGCAGTTAAAATTGGCGTGTTTTACAGCCCGGCTCTATCTCTGGAACGGAATGTCGGAGCGACCCGGCGCCAGGACCGGCGGGCTCGGGGTACGGGAAAACCCCCCCCGTGGACTTGGTCCCGTAATTTTCCCACCTACCCCTGAGCAGTTAAAATTGGCGTGTTTTACATCCCAGCTCTATCTCCGGAACGGAATGTCGGAGCGACCCGGCGCCAGGACCGGCGGGCTCGGGGTACGGGAAAACCCCCCCTGTGGACTTGGTCCCGAAATTTTCCCACCTACCCCTGAGCTGTTAAAATTAGCGTGTTTTACAGCCCGGCTCTATCTCTGGAACGGAATGTCGGAGCGACTTTGGCTGCCCTTAATTTTCCCACCTACCCCTGAGCAGTTAAAATTGGCGTGTTTTACAGCCCGGCTCTATCTCTGGAACGGAATGTCGGAGCGACTTTGGCTGCCCGTAATTTTCCCACCTACCCCTGAGCTGTTAAAATTGGCGTGTTTTACAGCCCGGCTCTATCTCTGGAACGGAATGTCGGCGTGACCCGGCGCCAGGACCGGCGGGCTCGGGGTATGGGAAACCCCCCCCCGTGGACTTGGTCCCGTAATTTTCCCACCTACCCCTGAGCTGTTAAAATTAGCGTTTTTTACAGCCCGGCTCTATCTCTGGAACGGAATGTCGGAGCGACTTTGGCTGCCCTTAATTTTCCCACCTACCCCTGATGAGTTAAAATTGGCGTGTTTTACATCCCGGCTCTATCTCTGGAACGGAATGTCGGAGCGACTTTGGCTGCCCGTAATTTTCCCACCTACCCCTGAGCTGTTAAAATTGGCGTGTTTTACAGCCCGGCTCTATCTCTGGAACGGAATGTCGGAGCGACCCGGCGCCAGGACCGGCGGGCTCGGGGTACGGGAAAACCCCCCCGTGGACTTGGACTTGGTCCCGTAATTTTCCCACCTACCCCTGAGCAGTTAAAATTGGCGTGTTTTACATCCCAGCTCTATCTCCGGAACGGAATGTCTGAGCGACCCGGTGCCAGGAGCGGCGGGCTCGGGGTACGGGAAAACCCCCCCCCGTGGACTTGGTCCCATAATTTTCCCACCTACGCTTGAGGCATTATAATGCATATTCAATAGTTGTTATTTTTATTTTTTTCAGACTTTTTTTCAGACTTTGGCCACTCCTATAAAAGGCAGAGCAGCTACAGAGGGTCATTTGCTGTGAAACTCTCGAAGGCACAACAGCTATAGCAAACTACTGAAGAAACAGTGCATTTAGGACTTATACGCAGCATTCCTTTGAGAGTGTGTGTGTGTGGCTATCAACATTAATAATAATAATCTTTATTATTTTTTTTTTTTTTTTTTTATTTTTTTAAGCACTTAAAAAAAAAAAAATTACCATGTCGGGCACATCACAGCCCACTCTCTATGGCCTCTTGCTCAAAGAGTTCCCCTTGAATCCTGTCAATAGGCGCAGCAAAAAACCGACGGCACCTGGCATCTTCCTGGTGGGAACCGAAAACACCGAAAACATTTTGTGTGATTATGACGCGTTTGAGACCGTGGAGGAATTTTTGCACTGTGAAAAGATGCGCATTGCACTTCATCCAAGTGCGATTGAGAACCCGCACGAGACCTTGGACTACAGCTACGACACAGATGGCATAGTCATTGAATTGCGCAGTCCTCGCGCCATCACCAGGGGTTTGCATTACCTGCTGCTTCCCGAGTTCAAGAATCACATGATGATTCCTCAATACCATGTCATAAAAAAACATGTCAACCTCACAGTGCTCCGTGCTGACGCCTTAAAGGCAATCAAAAATTGCTTTGGCTGCGTGATTGCCTACGTGGACGGTGGCTACGTCCTGAACTTGACCGCTGTTCCTAAGAGCACCACCAAGCCCAATCCAAATCTTTTGGAAATGGCCAAATACAAAGAATTGGCCAAAGGGACACTGGATGTTGTCACCGTCCAGTTCAGGATGCAGTTTACAGCGTTGGATGCTGCTGACATCCAAAGGCCGACGATGCAGAAGCAGTGTTTGGCCAACACTGCCAAAATGAATGTCCTCCAACAGGACCTGCCGTTTGTGTTGGGGTTGTTGGACACTGCCATCACCAGCGCAAACAGTACAGATGACCATCTGTTGATTATGGTCACACTGACCAAGTTCGGACAAAAGGACGAGGCACCGGTGGCACTGGACTTCATTGACATGCAGCACGTGACCGCATTGACCATCCATGCCGGATGCACGGTAAAGGCAAAGGACCCCAACACCCACATGTTGTGGTCCAGGTACGGCCTACAAAACCTTGTAGGGTGGGCGGGACGCTTGTTTACCACACTATCCATCCACGAGGCAACCAACTTCCAGAGCACTTTGGACAATAAGGCCATGGACCTGAAACGCCCCATCCTGGCCTTATTCAAGTCTGGCAAACTGAGATTTGTGCAGCTGTACACGGTGTCACCACACGTCCACATGAAAATATCCTGCAAACACCCAGTGAGTGGAGCAATAGCAACATGTGGCCTTGCCCACCACCAAACCCAGAAAGCCATGCATTCCAGGGCATTGTCCTACATGGACCACATGGATGACCTCAGGTTCAAAATGGAGAACATGGGCCAGCTCAAGATCAGGATTGAGCAGGTCGTGTACCTAGGGAAGGATGACACCCTTCCCCAAGTCATTGTCCCTGCAGACTTTTTCGTCCCTGCAGCCCTTGATCTGCTTCTCAGGACCCAGCCTGTGGTCCTGCCATTTGTTGATAGGCAAGGGGGGGGCCTGGTAAAGGTGTTGGCAGAAACGACGGGTCACCTCACCACTGTCCTGAGGAACTGTTTTGACAGAAACAAGGGGATGGGGGGCTATGCTGCCTCCTGGAAGGCCTACCAGGCTGAACTGGCGTTGGAGGAGCTAGTCTATGGACATCCACTGTCCCCCTTGGACTACCAGTACAGTGCTTCCTTGGGGACGTGCTCGGTGAACCCCAGAAGCCTCACCCACTGTCGGGGGTTCCTGGGTTTGGCTCCCTTTAACAGTGCCTCTGTGGGAGACGGACCTCCACCACTGGGAAACTGGACAAGAGATGAATTGCTTAAAGCCAACATCAAGCGGGTCTTCCCCCTGACCGAGACCTTAGGCGCAGCGCCGTCACTTGTTGGTGTGGAATTGATCACCGTCCTCCTGGGAGACCTGTGGAAAGCGCCAAAGGAATTAATTCCATTTGGAGGAATGAGGTCTCTGACCAAGCCTGACGGGTGGATCCTGAAGGGCTCCATGACTATGGAGGGAGTGGTGGACCAACTGGCCACTCGGGATGCCTTTCCCTACCCAATGGCGTTTGGGAGGGCAAGGAAAATGGCGGAGAACGCCGGCCACAATGTGGCCACCTGCCTTCTGCTGGGACTACTGGAGCTTAAAGTAAGGTCTTCCCGGGCCATCAAGTTCCAGGATAAAAAAAAGGGCAAAAGGGTCAACACGAAGGCCAACGAATATGTGGAGCTGCACACAGCCAACTCACTGCCTTCTGTCCTAGCCCAAGCTGCCTCTCTCACGGGGGACATATGCTGTGAAATAGAGAGGCGCGGCCTGTCATACCCCCGTACCTTGGAGAGGTACAAAGATTTTGGAATGCCCTGGGTGGAGACGGCACTCCTGCGCCTGGCAAAGACTGTGCTGCCCAAGACTGACCAGCTGACAGTGCTGACTTTTGTCAGCTGTGTAGGCATGCTCATGAACAGAGACTATGTGAGCTACGACAAATTGAAGGAGCTGGTTCAGGACATGAAACTCCCCCAGTCCAAACTCCAGAGCCTGTTAATTCTGGGGAGGCACCTGCTGCCAAAAGTATTTGGCCTGAGTGTGTGGATGCTGCACCACTCTGTCCCACACAGGATGGACAAAATGTCACAAGGCATTGTAAAAAAAAGACAAAGAGTGGATTCTGACGAACCTGTGCAGGAGCCTGAAGACGTGCAGGTCATTGACCCGGACACTGACCTCGGCCCAGCAGTCTCCTCAGTCAGCATGTCAGTGCCAGCAGCAACCAACTTCCGCTGGTCCTCAGAGGAGCTAGACCAAGTGAAACTGGACGACACACTCACACACAGGGAGGCGTACAATCATTACATCACAGAATGCCAAGAGAGGCAACTGAAGGTCAGGTCGTTCTCGGGATTCCGAAAGCAGCGATGGACAATGCAAAAGGAAGAACAGACCCTATGAAAAACACACATGTTATTTTGTGAGTTTTAATGTTCTTACGTTGGATGTTCAGTTTGTGCACATTTGTAAATAGTTCCTGATTTTGAAAATTGTTTGTAGTTCATTGATATAAGTAAAAAAAAAAAAAATACAAAAAAAAACTATAAAAAAAAAAAAAAAAAAAAAAACAACTCCACATGGACTCTGCCTTGACGTGGCATGGAGGCTTGCGTGCCTCAGTGATCCATGAGACTCTCCAGAATGGCTGTACCCAGAAGACCTTACTCCTGCCTTACCAAACAGGAGTAAGCCCTTCTGAGTACAGCCATTCTGGAGAGCCCCTAGGTGAGAGGCCAGACTAAAGAGTCCCAATGTACAAAAAACATATCACTTACCTGTTTTATTGATGAAGTGTATCTGTTCCACACAAACCCCCTTTATTCGAACC
>JAGTTL010001344.1:0-14444 GCA_036851935.1 Coregonus suidteri | reverse complement strand
TGTTTTTGGGGTTTGACAATTTCTCCATGTGGATTAATAAAGTTTGACTAATATTGAACTGCTATAATCACTGTAGATTTATACTCTACCTACCTGGTGGACTGATGCTTTGAGCCTGGATATCTGAGGAGAGAGAGAGAGAGAGACAGAGGAGAGAGAGAGAGAGTGAGATGAGAGAGAGAGAGAGAGAGAGAGAGAGAGAGGAGAGAGAGACGAGAGAGGATAGAGAGAGAGAGATCCACAGACTCCTCTAGATGAGAGTTCCCGAGAGAAGAGGAGAGAGAGAGAGAGAGGCTGAGTGTAAACACTCTGGCTCCGGGACTTTGGATTTGAGCCAGGGTGTATTTGTTTTGTTGGGTATTTGTTGGTGGGGTTGGTTGTAGGCTGTATTCGGTGGGTTGTGTTTTGGGTGTATTTCTATGTTGGTAGTTCTGTTGTGTGTATTTCTAGGTTTGGTCATTGACTCCCAATCGGAGGTAACGAGTGTCAGCTGTCGGCTCGTTATCTCTGATTGGGAGCCATATTATTCTGTATGTTTTTCTTGTGGGCATTGTGGGTTATTGTTCCTGTTTAGTCTTTTGTCACTATTGGACTTCACATTCGTCGCTTTGATTTGTTGTTTTTGGTTGCTTTAAGTAATAAAGTCAACATGTTCTTTTCACTCGCTGCGCCTTGGTCTCCTTCACTCCTCGACGACCGTGACCAGAATAACCCACCATAAAAGGACCAAGCGGCGTGTGTCAAGCGGAACCAACGGATCCACCTACACAGGATTTATATCCACCCATAAAGGATTCATGGACATGGGAGGAGATTCTGGATGGTAAGGGGCGTGGGCACAAACCGGGGAGAAATATCGCCGTTCCTCGTGAAGAGCTGGAGGCAGCTAAAAGCGAGAGGCGGCGATATGAGGAGGCAGCACGGAGGCAAGGGACTGGAAGCCTGTGGGTACTACCCAAGAATTTCTTGGGGGGGGGCTAAGAGGGAGTGTGGCGAAAGTCAGGTAGGAGACCTGCGCCTACTCCCTGGACTGACCGTGGAGAGCGAGAGAGTACGGGCAGGACACCGTGTTAAGCAGTGGAGCGCATGGTGTCTCCTGTACGCAGGCAATAGCCCGGTTCGGTACAGTCCAGCTCCACGTATCGGCCGGGCTAGATTGAGTGTTGAGCCGGAGATGTCATGAAAGCCGGTCCCACGCAGCTGGTCACCAGTGCGTCTCCTCGGGCCGGCGTACATGGCACCAGCCTTGCGCATGGTGTTCCACGGTTCGCCCACATAGGCCGGTGCGGGTATTACACCTCCCCGTACTGGTCGGGCGACGGGGAGCATCAACCCAGGGAAGGTTGGGCAGGCTCAGTGTCCAAGGGAGCCAGTACGCCCCCCTGCACGGTCCGGTATTTCCGGTTACCACCTCCCTCGCTCCAGCCCAGTACCTCCAGTACCTACACCACCGCACCAGGTGTTACCAGTGCGTCTTCAGAGCCCTGTGTCTCCTCCACGCACTGGCTCTAGGGTGCGTGTCTCCAGCCCTTTACCAACCAGTGCAGACAACCAAAGCACCAAGCCTCCTGTGTGTCCCCAGAGTCCTGGGCGTCCTGTTGCTGCTTCCCGCACTAGCCCTGAGAAGTGCGTGTCCTCAGCCCGGTACTCCAGTTCCGGCACCACAGGCGCATCAGGCCTACGGTGCGTCCCCAGGGCCAAGCATGCCCTGTTGCTTCTCCCCGCACTAGCCATGAGATGCTGTGTCCTCAGCCCGGCCCCAAAACCTCCTTCCCCTGTTCCGGCACCACGCACCAGGCCTACGATGCGCCCAGACGGCCAGAGTCTGCCGTCTGCCCAACGGGGCCTGAACTGTCCGTCTGCCCAACGCCGTCTGAAATGTCCGTCTGACCCAACGGCGCCTGAACTGCCCGTCTGCCCAACGCCGTCTGAACTGTCCGTCTGCCAAGCGCCGCAGAGAAACTGCCCGTCTGTACTGAGCCTGCAAAGCCGCCCGTCTGCATGAGCCTTCAGAGCCGTCCGCCAGGACCGGAGCCGCTAGAGCTCTCCGCCAGACAGGAGCAGCCAGAGCCTTCCGCCAGACAGGATCAGCAGAGAGCCTTCCGCCAGACAGGAGCAGCCAGAGCCTTCCGCCAGACAGGATCAGCCAGAGCCTTCCGCCAGACAGGATCAGCCAGAGCCCTTCCGCCAGGACAGATCAGCCAGAGCCTTCCGCCAGACAGGATCAGCCAAGAGCCTTCCGCCAGACAGGATCAGCCAGAGCCTTCCCGCCAGACAGGATCTCGCCAGAGCCGTCCAGCCAGGATCCGCCAGAGCCGTCCAGCCAGGATCCGCCAGAACCAGCTAGTCAGGTACTGTCCCTTAGTCCGGTGCTGCCCCTTAGTCCGGTTGCTGCCCCTTAGTCCCGGTGCCGCCCCTTAATCCAGTGGGGTTAATTGGGGGGTGGTCATGTGGAGGAGGCTAGGCGAAGCGGGTGGTGACTAAGGTGGGGTGGGGACCAAGACCAGGGCCAGAACCGCCACCGTGGACAGGGACGCCCACCCAGACCCTCCCCGAGACTGTATGGCTGGTGCGCCCGGAGTGTCGCGCACCTTTAGGGGGGGGTACTGTAACACTCTGGCTCCGGGACTTTGGGATTTGAGCCAGGGTGTATTTGTTTTGTTGGGTATTGTGTTGGGGTTGGTTTGTAGGGTGTATTCGGTTGGTTGTGTTTTGGGTGTATTTCTATGTTGGTAGTTCTGTTGTGTGTATTTCTAGGTTTGGTCATTGACTCCCAATCGGAGGTAACGAGTGTCAGCTGTCGGCTCGTTATCTCTGATTGGGAGCCATATTTATTCTGTATGTTTTCTTGTGGGCATTGTGGGTTATTGTTCCTGTTTAGTCTTTGTCACTATTGGACTTCACATTCGTCGCTTTGATTTGTGTTTTTTGGTTGCGTTTAAGTAATAAAGTCAACATGTTCTTTTCACTCGCTGCGCCTTGGTCTCCTTCACTCCTCGACGACCGTGACACTGAGGTTAAATGAACATCAACATGACCTTTCATGATGTGATGGGGAAGATAGGCTTATCGTTGGTATGATGCAACAACACACGTGTGTACATACACTATAGATACAAAAGTATGTGGACACCCCTTCAAATTAGTGGATTCTATTTCAGCCACACCCCTTCCTGACAGGTGTATAAAATCGAGCACACAGCCATGCAATCTCCATAGACAAACATTGGCAGTAGAATGGCCCATACTGAAGACCTCATTGACTTTCAACGTGGCACCGTCACAGGATGCCACCTTTCCAACAAGTAATTTAGTAAAATGTCTGCCCTGCTGGAGCTGCCTCGGTCAACTGTAAGTTCTGTTATTGTGAAGGGAAACGTCTAGGAGCAACAACGGCTCAGCGTGAAGTGGTAGGCCACACAAGCTCACAGAACGGGACCGCCGAGTGCTGAAGAGGGTAGCGTGTAAAAAACCGTCTGTCCTCGGTTGCAACACTCACTACGAGTTCCAAACTGCCTCTGGAAGCAACGTCAGCACAAGAACTGTTAGTCGGGAGCTTCATGAAATGGGTTTCCATGGTTGAGGAACCGAACAAAAGCCTAAGATCACCATGAGCAATGCCAAGCATCGGCTGGAGTGGTGTAAAGCCCACCGCCATTGGACTCTGGAGCATTGAAAACGCGTTCTCTGGAGTGATGAATCACGCTTCACCATCTGGCAGTCCAAAGGAAAAAATCCACGCAGCAATGTATATTTAACATTACCTCACTAATGCTCTTGTGGCTGAATGGAAGCAGGTCCCCGCAGCAATGTTCCAACATCTAGTGGAAAGCCTTCTCTGAACAGTGGAGGCTGTCATAGCAGCAAAGGGGGACCAACTTCATACTAATGGTCATGACTTTGGAATGAGATGTTTGACAAGCAGGTGTCCACATACTTTTGGTCATTTAGTGTACATTCCCTTTCCATGGAAATGTGTAACTCTCTTTGCAGATGAGTTTATATCTAATTTAATACCTTTGCTTTTGTCTGTTTTTTAAATCATTCATTTCAGAGGTCAGAGGTCAAGCTGAGCCGGACCAAAAGTGGAAGAGTGGAAAAGGTTACTGGTTGTGATGACATCACTGGTTAGAAGTCAGTGATGAAAAGATATTCAGTTGACTGCATGTTAGTCTGTTGATGTTAATTTAACCTCTCTCTCTCTCTCTCTCTCTCTCTCTCTCCCTCTCTCTCTCTCTCTCTCTCTCTCTCTCTCTCTCTCTCTCTCTCTCTCTCTCTCTCTCTCTCTCTCGCTCTCTCTCTTCTCTCTCTCCCTCCATCCTGTTGATCTTGACTCAGGTAACAGACCTCTAACTTCTACCCCCCCTACTCCTGCTCTAACATACAGTATCTCACAAAACTGAATACACCCCTCGCATTTTTGTAATCAATAACATCATTATCTATATACTACCAACAAACATCATAACAATACTCTACATCATAATCAAATATCATAACATTGATAATCAATAACATCATTATCTCTATAATAACAAACAACATTTATAACAATAATCTGACAGTTTGAACCAAGGAAGCCTTGTGGTAGACCAATGTGGTTGATTAACAGAGCATCTGAGTAGTGTTGTCCCAATAATATTCCTTTCTCCTGAAGTGTGCACTTTGTTCACTACTTCCCATAATCTAAAAGCAGTTGGATTGGTGGAGGCATGGACTAGTGGGAGTTTCCACCATATTTATAATGTTGATGTAACCCTATCACCACAGGCTCAGGATAAATCCATAGAGTATAAAGTATGGTGGAAAAGGGCCACTCACAGTACATAATAAACCTGGTATGACTAAACTCGCCTAAAGGAAAAACCAAAGAGACCAGGGTTTCTTACCTACAGATAGAATGTGGTATATAAAAATAATGAATAATGAATGATCCACTTGCAAAATAATAGTATCTGAAGATTATGCCTTTGTTAAATGTTTTTCATGAAGAAATGGAATGTTGTTTGTGTTAGTAGCAAGAGGGAAATGTTTGGGTGTAACGCCACATCCAGCAGACCGGAAGTGTCTTGGAGACTGGTTGAATTGGCCAGAGGAGGGGAGTTTCATTGTTTATAAATAAGGGGGTTAGGCGAGGAAAGACGTCAGAACGGCCATGGCAATCTGAGGGAGCCGTTCTCCGGACACCGCGGGGTCTGTACTTATGCTGTAACCCGTGATTTTAATAAAAGCCTCTAACATGATGCAGCATAGGCGGACTCTTTGTTGACAGCAATGATGGCCACCACTCATCAGATACGACATAATGGCGCCCAACGTGGGGCTGGTTTTTTTTTTTGTTGCTCTTTCCTTGTTTCAGTCAATCGCCGGGCTAACATGCTTCTGAAGCATGGCCAAAAAAGGGGGTGAGTGTGTTCTGTACCGCTTCGGAGGTGTTAGATATGGGATATGACTTGTGTACACTGGAGAGATGTTCCATTATGACCTGGCCTCGGTGGCGTTATTGCGGTCGACTGGAGTCTGCTTAAAAATGTTATTTCATTGGTAAAACGGGTGGCAATGAGAGATTTAGAGCAAAAGGAACGGTTTTAGAAGTTTATATTCCATTGGTAACAATTGGCAATGAGAAGGTTATATTTCATTGGTAACGATAGGCAATGATAAGTTTATAGTCACATTTGGTAACGGTTGGGCAATGGTAAATTCAGATATGCGCATTCTTTAGGGGCACTGTACCATTTAAGACCTCCAGGGGGGGCCATTTTAGATGTCTGGGCTTGGGTAATCAGTTTACACGATAGAATGGGTGGACGGTGGGTTTTTTTTTTTTAAAGAGAGCTCGGATTCATGAGGTTTATCTGATTGTGATTATGATTTGACTCTCGTCTCCGACGGGGTGTTTGATTGGGTCTGATTTCTCGGTGTAATGGGGTGGTCATTTTTTTTAGTCCTGCGGTAGCAAAAACGGTAGGATAAAATAGTTAAAATTGATAGGGCAGTGCAGGGTATGTTTCTGTGTAATAGGGCCGCAGTTAGCTAGAGGCTAAAGCTAAGGTTAATGCTAATGCTAATTGTGTTGTGTGCCTACATGCTAACGTATCCTTAGAGATTCCATTGCGATGGATTAAAAGTCTCTTAAATTTGTCTCTGTGTTTAAGTCAGGTATATGTTTTGTGAGCGCTGTTAAAAGTGTTGTTTGACTATAAGGGGGAAACGGGAGTTACAGCTGGGCTGTTTTCTGTCTGTTTGGGGAGAGAGAGTAGCGAGCATCATTTCTTCCACGGTGAAAAGGTATTTTTGGAATGGCTTGTGCGCATGCGGGTTAATTTTGGCGACACTACACTACAGAAAGGGGGAGTTTATGACACGAGATTAGGACACGTGTTGATTTTACGGGCTAAAAAAACTACGACATGAGGTTGGGCTAAGCCTACCAAAACAAAATGGGTGGTACAGGTCATAGGTCCATTTGGCGTACCCCTGCAAGGGAAAATAGACAGACAGAGGAGAGATTTAGTTTCAACGGCGGTTGGTTAAAGATGACACTTGTTTTGTGATCTATTGAAATTTATACATTAGATATATGGTAACGGATTATAAGAAAGTGAATTAAAATTAAAGGACTGATTGAAAAATAAAAATGTTTTTTGAGTGATCTATTTAGTTCTGAGTTTAGTCTTAGAGTGAATAATGTAGAACGAACGAATATTGAATGGTTGGGAAATACTCAGTAATTGCATTAACTACTAAGAGCTGTTTCTGTGTTCTTTGTTCCATTGTCATGAGAGACAGGAGAAAAGGGAAAGGGGCTAACGTGGTGTGAACTGACGTGCGTCACGTGACAAGGTGTGACGAGGCAGACGAGAAGGATCAGATCAGGCTAGTACACAAAAAGCATCCTAACAAAATATGTGATGTTATGACAATTTCACATAGGCTTGGCAAATACTATTTCATTAAAAATTGCATTTTGGATGCTCTGTGTATCACTGGGGTTTGATGGGAATTGTAGTATTGAAAGGGTTAGAGGCTTGTGTTTTTGGGATTGCTTTGAAGTTGGACTAACTACATTTACTTGCATTTGGATGGGTTGTGGTAAGATAGCCAAACCACTAATTGATACATTGGTGAAACAATTAGGGAATAAAAATTGGTTTTAATTATTCATGATTTTTTAATTGATTTATTTGGAGTTTATTTGGATTTTATTTGGAGTGGTTAGGTTCAATATATTAATAATTACAGGGGTAAGCCATAGGCTATACAGTCTAAAATAAGATAGTCACAATAAAAGGAATTTAAAAAGGGTTGATATAGGGGAAAATTGACTAAAATAGTAATTCTTTAACTAAGGTAGTGTTAGGAGAGGACTAATGGCAGATGTTAGTACACCTTTCTCACATACGGATTCAGAAAGAAAGACACCCACCTTATGAGAAGGAAGCTTTACAGTGATCATCAAGCAGGGTGATTTATGGCATCAGAGATGAAGACGAATACAAGCAGAAAACCGACGATGAAGATGAATCAAAACTCCAGAAGGAAGGAAATGTGATGTCCTGGAAGAGAAGAGGAGGTAAGGAGGATGGAACTTAAAGAAGACGAGGATGATGAAGATGAGTGATGATGAAGAGGTTATGCATGGGTGGATATGACTCTGTGATCAGAAGGAAGTTGGCAAGAGAGAAACGAAGGAGACAAGAGATTCGAGTTCTGATGAAGAAAGCGATGAAGATTTGGAGATTAAAGGTGTTTTATGTTCAAGAGGATTTTATCCTACAATGACTGGCAAAGAAGAAATAGGAGATATAGACCGAGGCGTATCAGGCCTGGAGGAAGCGACGACTTTGGGAGAGGTAAGAGAGCTAGAGGAACAGCTCGAGACGCTGAAGATACAGAAGAGACAAGGAGAAAACCTGGGGAGAACATTTTTAATCCCAAGAACAGGAGAAAACAACAGAGGAAGACAAAGGAGCAAGTGAAGATCACATGTTAGTGTCTAGAAGAGACGAAGGGGGGTGCCAGCTGAGAGCATCGATTAGAGAAGAAGAGAAAATAGCTAACAATTGAAGTAAAAACAACCGACCAGAGGACTATGAGAAATAATGGTGAATAGTGTAAAAACTTATCTGTGTTCAGCCTAAAGAGGTTTAAACATCTCACTAATTGATAAACCTAATTAGGATAGGGATTTGAGGTAGTAAAAACAGTTAATTACTCTTAAGGTACGTAATATTAGAAGATTACTGTATTGCAGTGTTGGGAAGAGAAGAATTGAATTGTACAATAAGATGTACACTAGACGACTGTCTATTAGACAATCTGTCTGGAAAGTTAAAAGGGGTGGACTGTTTATTCTGGGTTACATTCTTACACTAAGAGATTTCAGGCTAGGCTAAAAGGTGTTTAGACGTTTGCCAAAGTCTGGGTGTAATGAGTCAGAAGCGGGTGGGAACTTTCCCAATCACATATTCTTAAAATTTGGTGGTAAGGGACTGTTTGTGAAAAATCAGGGGAAAAGGTTTTTAAATGTTAGGAGAGAAAAGATAGATTTAAAAATAAATTAGGAGTAGATTAGGGTTTTGAAGGAAACTCTGAGACAGTAAGCTAAGTTTCAAAGTTAGTAGTAAAAGGGGGGGTGGGGGACAGAGAGAGAACAGTGAGGAAGGACATTTTAAAGTTTAGTGGGAAGATAAGGTAGGAGCAGATGCATTGAGAAAGTATGTGTTGCTGAATGATAAGAGAAGATTGAGGGTTGATTGAGTATCTATATTTACAGTTTCCAGGCAGGAAGATCAAGGTAATTATAGGTGTTTTTTTATAATCAAAAGGTTTGAAAGTCAGGGATTTAGAGAAAGGACTGAGATTTGGGGAAAAAGTGTTACTAGTGGTGATAGATGGAAGTACAAGTAAAGAGTTCAAAGTCTTAGGGGAAAAATGGGGAAAATTAGGAGTAACTAAGGACATCAACACGTGAGTCTATTATAACAACAGTGAGAAGCAAATTTTAACTCTTCAAAACATGGATAGTTATTAAAGCCATAAATAGATATCGCATTTGATTTATAAGGGTCCCAGCACCGATTTTAGGGGAAAGAATACTTATTAGGGGGTTAGGATGGGGGACGTTTACTCCATATGGAGAGATAATTATGGAGAATAAGTATTGTTATCAGGACCAGGAGTAGAAGCTGTTGCACCTAGTTTCAAAGGAGGGATAGTTTGTACAACGATATGAAGTGGAAGAGGTTAGGAGTGACTGTTCACTTATTTTGGCGTAATGTTAAACAGAGAAAAGTCCAGGGAAAATAATGTATGCTTATTTAGGGCAAGCATTAGAAGTTGTTCCGGTTAAGAATTATGGGTTAAAGGGCTATGTAATTCGTAAAGTAACGCTTATGATGGAAGATTTGAAATCTGTTGAAGTTCCACAGTCACCGAGGGAGTTCAGGAGTAGATTACAGTAGTCACTCCAACAGTAGATAATACACAGAGGATAATGGGAACTTTTGCATTAGAAGTAATTAAGGTTAATACATCAGCTAAATCAACTACTTTAATGGTAACTTTGGAAGGGATTAATGATACGATGTAGGGAGTATGACATCGACAACAACTGTTCTGAAATTAAAGGGGGTTAGCAAGAAGGACTCAGGGGTTTATGTTACGGATGGAGAGTGCTATCAATGATAGTACGAATAGGGTTAAAATAGGAGAACAGAGAGTAGTAGAGAGAATATAGATTCATCATGGAGATACAGGATGAGGTCTTTGATTTAATGACAGACAGGGAGAGGTATCTGATCAGTAACGCTCGTTCTTCTGTTGTGGAAATTAGAGATAGATAAACTCATTCTGTAAGATCAGTGAGGAAATCTTGAGGGTCCATGTCTGTTGAGGGATTCCAGCACCAGACATGCTAGACGGTCGCGCGGGCCTCTATCAGGTGTATGGTTCAGTCTTATGCTTTGTCATGACTGTGGTATCAGCAACAGTCATTGACAGATAAAATAATGTCGTTGTCAGAAACAGTGGTTTAAGCCTAGGGGTAGGTGGAATTGGGTTAAGGTGAATTAATTTGGGAATTGTTAAAATGGGAAAGGAAAAATCAGGTAAAACAACGGAAACCCTGAAGTATTCAGGTGAAACATTGAGGGCTAAAAGTTGTTTTGTTCTAATTAAAACATATGAGGTAAAGGGGTATGTTTATGGGAAGATCAGAGTGTGATGTTATATGATAACTTTGGATAAGCATGAACATAAGGTTAGAGATGACAAAATAGGATGTAAATTGGATTATGGACCAGGTAGTAGAAAACGGCAGGACTTTGATGGTTAAAGGATTAGTTTTGCCTGACAATGTGGACTATGGGAATTTTAGAGATATTTTTGGTGGGTTTGGGGTGATAAGTAGATATATATTCTTACATAGGGATGGGACAGGATTTGGGTTACATGTCAACGTTGGAAGCTTCCATATGAGGTTTTTTTACCATTATAAGAGGGATAGCACCGGACACAGCTAAATCTAGTAGTTAAAAGGGTGGACATGGCGACATGTCATAGGCTTCAAGCCTATCATTTGAAGGATAAGTCTAAGGGAGAAGGGGGGACTTTATTCATGGTATGGTGTAACATTTGGAAAGATCATATTGATAATAGTAGACCACTGAGTCCAGATAGTTCAGATAAGATCACTGGGGTTATATATGCATTATAAGGGATGTGTTTGGGAGATCTGAGAGGATTTGGTTGCAAGATCAATTAGGCCAGTAGGGCAGTGATTGGGTCAGATTTTAGTTTCAGCTTTGATAACACTGTGTGATGTTTGTAATTGGTTATGATCTTTGAGAAAGCTATGATATTGAGATAGGGTTGGAGAAATGATGCCTGGAGACAACACTCAGATGCCGGTGTTGACTGTTGCCGGATCTGGAGGAAGATGGATGGATTACTGATGGATAAATATCAAATTGATGATTTTTCAAAATTTTTTTCAATATTGGGGTGATGTTGGGTATGATTTATGAATCAAAGGGGGGAATAGGTTTATGTGATTCATACATCATTTATATATATCATTTTTTGTAAAAATTCTTAGGTGAAATGAGGTTTATTTGAAAGTGTTTGTTTGGCAAAAAGATTACTGTTTGGTCGTTTCTTTTTCTTTCATTCCAGAAGCATTTGGGGGAACATGTGGAGATGAAATACTCAAACAAAGAGGACAATATGAAGGGACAATATGACTGGAGGAGATGAAAACAAGGAGGGTGTGGCTGATTCATCATCAACAGGTCCATTGGAAGTCGGGACTACAGGGAGATGAAGTGTAGTGGACTACATTCCAGTGTTTGCAATGAAATATAGACATGTGTAATACATAATTGTGTCATATTCTTAGGGATTAATTTGTAGAAGGATGTTGATGTTATTGAATACATGGGAGGAGGATCTTAGATGTTTTTGTTATTTCGGTGACATGCTTAGGGAGACAGAAGGTCTAGGCAGGGAGAGTTCCACTTGTACGGGTCCTATGGGTTGACCAGCCTACAGTGGATGTTATTGGATAGGATTTTGTTTGCCAGGGGCTTACATGTGTATTTAATTGCATCATAGTTTCAAATGTATTTACATGGTTTATGAGTTATCTGGAGTTACCGAGGTGGTTGACCTGGGGCAGAGAGGGACCGTGAGAGCGAGAATTTTACTGTCTTGATTGATATGGATGGAATGGCTGCCAGACAGTTTTTTCGCTCTTACACTCCATAGAGATTTCTTCATATTTCATAGTAATGTATTCACACTTCATAAACAGTTATTTCATAGAAAGGTATTTACACTTAGAGAAGAATGTTTTTTGGTTAAGGTTAAAGATACTCAATAAGATAAATTGTTACTGGTCATAATTCCTATTGTTGTCGAGACTTTTTAGTTTTGTCTCGAAGGGGGGAATATAGTATCTGAAGATTATGCCTTTGTTAAAATGTTTTTCATGAAGAAATGGAATGTTGGTTGTGTTAGTAGCAAGGAGGGAATGTTTTTGGGTGTGTAACGCCACATCCAGCAGACCGGAAGTGTCTTGGAGACTGGTGATTGGCCAGAGGAGGGAGTTTCATTGTTTATAAATAAGGGGGTTAGGCGAGGAAGACGTCAGAACGGCACATGGCAATCTGAGGAGCGTTCTCCGGACACCGCGGGTCTGTACTTATGCTGTAAAACCTCGTGATTTTAATAAAAGCTCTAACCATGATGCCAAGCATAGGCGGACTCTTTGTTGACAGCAATGATGGCCACCACTCATCAGATACGACACAAACAATTGGCAATACACACAATACAATAATATTTTAAGATAACCTAAACCCGGGTGAATAAACTGAAAATGTTCGTTGGCGCTCCGTTGGAGCATAAAAAAACAAAACAGTCTAACCCCACAGTTATCACGGTTAGAAAGCCCTTGAAACCAAACAGTTGACTATTTATAATCCAATAGGCAGAAAGTGCCCTGCATGCATCCGAAAAAAACGATGTCCAGTGTCCCCGAAGCCCTTAAATGACCTCAGAACTAAAACTGTCCTCTCCAGCTCCGATCCGACGAACCCAAGCAGGCTCACGAAGCCACTGCCAGTGGCACTGGAACCTTCGTCAATACAGCCAAGCAGCAAAGCGAATTGAGACGATCATTTCTAAAACATATTTCAACTATACATCTTATTTGTAAGGTAAGTAAAGTAGAGTTGCAGATAAAACCAATTCGGGGAAAAAAACGTTACACAAAATGTTTTCCAACTTCACAAGCGCACCTCTCCCCTCTGTTGCAACCTTCCCAAGTTCTAATCCACGTCACCCCGCTCCTCCGCACACTCCACTGGCTTCCAGTTGAAGCTTCGCAATCTGCTACAAGACCATGGTGCTTGCCTACGGAGCTGTGAGGGGAACGGCACCTCCGTACCTCAGGCTCTGATCAGTCCCTACACCCAAACGAGGGCATTGCGTTCATCCACATCTGGCCTGCTGGCCCCCTCCTACCTCTGCGGGAAGCACAGTTCCGCTCAGCCCAGTCAAAAAACTGTTCGCTGCTCTGGCACCCAATGGTGGAACAAGCTCCCTCACGACGCCAGGACAGCGGAGTCACTCACCACCTTCCAGAGACACTTGAAACCCCACCTCTTTAAGGAATACCTGGGATAGGATAAAGTAATCCTTTACTACCCCCCCTTACCCCACCCCCCAAAAAATAAAATAAAAAACATTATTGTTAAAGTGGTTGTTCCACTGGCTATAAGGTGAAGTGCACCAATTTGTAAATCGATAAGAGCGTCTTCCGCTAAATGATGTAAATGTAAATGTAAATGATGTCACCATAGTCTAGGGACCGGATAGGAACGTTGACTGAATAATCTGCTTTCTACTGTTTAGCGAGAGGCAGGACCTGTTTCTATAGAAGAAGCCCATTTTCTATTCTCAGCTTCTTAACCTAACTCATCAATATGCTTTTTAAAGACAGCTTTTCATCTATCCAGATTCCCAGATATTTCTAAGCAGGGACACAATCAATATGGACACCATTCAAAGTACATTAAATCAGTTATTTGTGATGTGCACACTAGAGAACAACATATACTGAGTTTTCCCGCATTCAAATGCTCATTTCAGGTCAATAAAGTTTTTCTGTAATTCATGAAGGCAGACTGTAGTTCAGATAGAGCCTGGTCAAACCGTGGGGGAAATAGCATACACAACAACTATCAACTGTATACAAGTGGAGGTTACAGTTTTTTATAGACAAGTCAATATTGTTAATGTAAACAGCATAGGATGCAACTTTGGTTTTAGAAGTGGGGGAGACATAACTTTATTTATATTCATTTTTGTTTTTATCCAGTTGGATAAACACTCCAAACAGCCTACCCGACTGCTCAGAACCCTCCACATGGTCCTAAAGCACACTGTCGCTGATTTAACACCATCAGTAGATACACATTGAGTTCTATCTGTCAAGTAATTTTTTTACCAGTTACATGCAGCCTGGTCTAGGCCCAATTGAGCCAAGCCTCTGAATTAGCAGTGAGTGATCAACAGCCTTTGACAGGTCAATGAAGAGGGCAGCACAATGTTGCCTTCTATCCTTACAGTGAACCACATCATTTATAAACTAGGGATGCAGCAGAGATAGTGCTATGGACCTTGGTCTAAAAAAACCCCATGATGTACATTTAGAATACATCTTAGCAGAGAATAAATTAAGGATTCTAATATTTTAGCATAGGCAAAAAAGTTTAGAAATAGAGCGATAATTATTTAGGTCACAAGGGGTCACCACCTTTGTGAACCTTGGAGATAGTACTAGAATATAAACTGTCAGGTTACGGTTGATGATTCAGCAATCAGGGGGGGCAGAGCGCTGCAGTAGAAATGGATCAAGCATATCAGCCCCAGTGGAT
>JAGTTL010001343.1:0-14447 GCA_036851935.1 Coregonus suidteri | reverse complement strand
TAAAAATTCCCTGTTTGAAACACCATTTACTAAATAAAAGCCTGTTTAAAACAATTTTTAAGTAAATCCCCTCAGCACGTTTTAAAACACCTTATAGACTAAATATCACACATTTTTGAAACACATTATAACTAAATACCCTCACATGTTTGAAAAAACCTTTTTAGAAAATATAATAGCCTGTTTAAAAAACCATTATAACTAAAACCCCTCACCCTTTTTGAAAAAAAATATAACTTTAATCAGCTTTGTTTAAAAACACATTAAGACTATATACACTCAGCAATGTTTGAAACAGCCATTATTAGGGACTCTAAATACCCTCAGCTCTGTTTGAAACACCATTACAGACTAAATACCCTCAGCTTTGTTTGAAACACCATTATAGACTAAATATAATAAGCACTGTTTGAAACACCATTATAGACTAAATGTAATCAGCACTGTTTAAATCATCATTATAGACAACATATAATCAGCTCTGTTTGAAACAGCATTATAGACTAAATATAATCAGCACTGTTTGAAACACCATAATAGACTAAATCTAATCAGCACTGTTTGAAACACCATTATAGACTAAATACCCTCAGCTTTGTTTGAAACACCATTATAGACTTAATATAATTAGCACTGTTTGAAACACCATTATAGTCTAAATACCCTCAGCACTGTTTGAAACACCATTATAGACTAAATACACTCAGCAATGTTTGAAACACAATTATAGACTAAATATAATCAGCTCTGTTTGAAACACCAATATAGACTAAATACCCTCAGCTTTGTTTGAAACACCATTATAGACTAAATCTAATCAGCACTGTTTGAAACACCATTATAGACTAATTACACTCAGCACTGTTTGAAACACCATTATAGTCTAAATACCCTCAGCTCTGTTTGAATCACCATTATAGACTAAATACCCTCAGCTTTGTTCAAAACACCATTATAGACAAAATCTAAATAGCACTGTTTGAACCACCATTATAGACTAATGACACTCAGTACAGTTTGAAACACCATAATAGACTAAATCTAATCAGCACTGTTTAAAACACCATTATAGACTAAATACCCTCAGCTCTGTTTGAAACAACATTATAGACTGAATATAATCAGCACTGTTTTAAACACCATTATAGACTAAATGTAATCAGCACTGTTTAAATCATCATTATAGACTACATATAATCAGCTCTGTTTGAAACACCATTATAGACTAAATATAATCAGCACTGTTTGAAACACCAAATATAGACTAAATACCCTCAGCTTTGTTTGAAACACCATTATAGACTAAATATAATCAGCACTGTTTGAACTACCATTATAGTCTAATTACACTCAGCACTGTTTGAAACACCATAATAGACTAAATCTAATCAGCACTGTTTGAAACACCATTATAGACTAATTACACTCAGCACTGTTTGAAACACCATTATAGACTAAATACCCTCAGCTTTGTTTGAATCACCATTACAGACTAAATACCCTCAGCTTTGTTCAAAACACCATTATAGACTATATCTAAATAGAACTGTTTGAACCACGATTATAGACTAATTGCACTCAGTACTGTTTGAAACACCATAATGGACTAAATCTAATCAGCACTGTTTAAAACACCATTATAGACTAAATACCCTCAGCTCTGTTTGAAACACCATTATAGACTGAATATAATCAGCACAGTTTGAAACACCATTATAGACTATTTACACTCAGCACTGTTTGAAACACCTATATAGACTAAATACCCTCAGCACTGTTTGAAACACCATTATAGACTAAATGTAATCAGCACTGTTTAAATCATCATTATAGACTACATATAATCAGGTCTGTTTGAAACACCATTATAGACTAAATATAATCAGCACTGTTTGAAACACCAATATAGACTAAATACCCTCAGCTTTGTTTGAAACACCATTATAGACTAAATATAATCAGCACTGTTTGAAACACCATTATAGACTAAATGTAATCAGCACTGTTCGAAATACCATTATAGACTAAATATAATCAGCTCTGTTTGAAACACCATAATAGACTAAATCTAATCAGCACGGTTTGAACCACCATTATAGTCTAATTACTCTCAGCACTGTTTGAAACACCATAATAGACTAAATCTAATCAGCACTGTTTGAAACACCATTATAGACTAAATGTAATCAGCACTGTTTAAATCATCATTATAGACTACATATAATCAGCTCTGTTTGAAACACCCTTATAGACTAAATATAATCAGCACTGTTTGAAACACCAATATAGACTAAATACCCTCAGCTTTGTTTGAAACACCATTATAGACTAAATATAATCAGCACTGTTTGAAACACCATTATAGACTAAATGTAATCAGCACTGTTCGAAATACCATTATAGACTAAATATAATCAGCTCTGTTTGAAACACCATAATAGACTAAATCTAATCAGCACTGTTTGAACTACTATTATAGTCTAATTACACTCAGCACTGTTTGAAACACCATAATAGACTAAATCTAATCAGCATTGTTTGAAACACCATTATAGACTAATTACACTCAGCACTGTTTGAAACACCATTATAGACTAAATACCCTCAGCTCTGTTTGAATCACCATTACAGACTAAATACCCTCAGCTTTGTTCAAAACACCATAATAGACTAAATCTAAATAGAACTGTTTGAACCACGATTATAGGCTAATTACACTCAGTACTGTTTGAAACACCATAATAGACTAAATCTAATCAGCACTGTTTAAAACACCATTATAGACTAAATACCCTCAGCTCTGTTTGAAACACCATTATAGACTGAATATTATCAGCACTGTTTGAAACACCATTATATACTAAATCTAATCATTACTGTTTGAAACACCATTATAGACTAAATATAATCAGCTCTGTTTGAAACACCATTATAGACGAAATATAACCAGCACTGTTTGAAACACCATTATACAGTAAATACCCTCAGCACTGTTTGAAACATCATTATAGACTGAATATAATCAGCACTGTTTGAAACACCATTATAGAGTAAATACAGTCAGCACTTTTTGAAACACCATTATAGACTAAATACCCTCAGCACTGTTTGAAACACCATTATAGACTAAATATCCTCAGCACATGTTTGAAACACCATTATAGACTAAATACACTCAGCACAGTTTGAAACAACATTATAGACTAAATACCCTCAGCACAGTTTGAAACGACATTATAGACTAAATGTTAGATTAATTTGGATTTTAAGAATAATGACTAAAGGATTTCACCCCAAATACAGTATAAATGTTAGAATGATCATGTAGTGTCAACCCACTAACAGAGGGGGCGGTACTAAACATTCAAGGGTGAAGGGGAAGGCGGAAACTGTTTAGAAAAGCCACCTAAAGGTGGGAGGAGTCAAGTTCAGGAGGTATAAAACCGTATGTTTGTGTTTTTGGCGTCAGAGCTCTCCATGAATAAAAATACAAAAAATCCTTCTTCGTGGTTATGGACCTTGGATCATCTATGATTAAAACCAGAGCCTTACAACCTCTGGTAATGATTCAAGCTTAGGTTGAATTAGAGATAGAAATTCACATGACAGATTGCTTTGAGCGGAGCTTAAATACGTCTTTATCGTTCTAAGGACACCGAATCCGTTCACAGTCGGGTGATTGCATCCGTGGAGAATAGTCCTGGCCTTCGACGTTAAGGTTATAAACAGGCCGGTGATTACTCTTATGAACGATAAAGACGTTAACGAGTTTGAAAAAGCATTTAAATCCAAACTGCAGGGAAAAGGTCAGTAATTTTTATTCATGGATTTTGGTGAAATGATTTGAACTTGTATAAGAATAGGAATTATTGTGAAGGGCAGAGAATAGTTACCAAAATCTCAAAGGAGGTAATAATTATTACGACTGGGGAGGGTCCGAAAATGACCCTAAGTAAATAGCTATTACAAAAATAAACTAGTCCGAAATGACATGGGGTGAATGGCCATCACCAATGTAAACTAGTTAATATTGTCATTGTACGAGATGCAGTGTAACAGTATAAACAGGGAGATAATTATCATCGTGTGAGATAGATGAGTCGGGAGTAGCGTATACGACTGGGGATTTGCTAGAACTTTGCAAATAAGTTTAGCAAATGATTGTATAAGGTCGTATATGTGTGAGACTTAATCCATCGGAATACGTGATAATTGTTTCAAGGAAGGAGCTAAAAATAAGTTGCGTGAGAAAAAATGGTTAACTGACTCTTTTCATGAAACCAGAGTTTTAAATAAAAAACTCTGGGTTAGGGGTTAAATAATTTTAAATGGTTAATTACAAAAGCAGATCATACATTGGCTCAAGAGGCGCACTAAGATATTAGCTCCTACGAAAATAATTCGGGATTGAATTATTACAAAAAGGGGGGGGATTTCTTATTTTTCCACCATGGGAAATAAATCTTCTAAAGAGGTCCGAGAATTAACGGGGGATGAAAGATATATGTTAGGAAGAGATCGAAGAAATATGTTTTATGGATCCATTTGGGAGAAGAGGTATGAATTTATTGGGCATCTCGAAGTAAAAAAGTTAGAAGTTATATGATTAGGCAGATGCATGTAAAACGGATTTGAAAAAACAGCGAAAGGAGGGGCTAGAGACAGTGAGTGTTTTTTTTAAGCGCGAAAGTGCTTTAACGGTAACAAAGGAATATTTAACCATCGTGACTGCAGGGGTAAAGAAAAGGAATAGGACAATCAATTTTTTGGTTCAACGGGTAAAATGTTTGAAAAAAAAAAATGATTCGTGTCAATTAAGAATTGGCTAAAAACACCACGAAGCGATTATTTGAGAGGTTCCTATAAAATTCCAACGATGCATATGTATGAACTTTCTCACTCAAACGTAGACGTACGTCATGAGTGAGAAAGTAGAGAATATTTGCATTTGCATTTTTGGTCATGTGGCAGACGCTCTGGTCCGGAGCGACTTGCAGAACCAATAGAGGGTTGCATTGAACTATTATGTTGTGTTGGGCATTTGAATGGCATAAGGTGAAATATGTGTGTAGGAGGGAATTCAACGGCGGGTATGAATGATAACCAGATACTACTCAGTATTTGGTTGGTTAAAGGCTGAATAAGAGATTTGAGGCGTGGTTATGGGGTAACTAGGAAGACGCACTTATTCAATGGGGAATGGGTGTAGGGAGAGAGAGTTTTTACGTGTATTAAAAGTTGCATTAGATAGCTTTAGTAATATTCTAGATAGGTCTATGAAAATATGTTACAAGTACGAATGACATTATTTCCTAAGAAGGAAGATTGTAGGGAAGTTTCCCGCGCCTCCCCCATAATGTAGGAAGGAGCAGGAGAGGGGGAGGAGGTGAGAGACAGTACATAGTTCAAATGGTAGGAATGTCATTAAGTGTATGCTGATCAACGATATCAAGCATTTGTTTTATTGATTGGGGCCGAATCAGAGAGAACTGTTAAAGAGATTGAATAGCGAACTGAAATGGGTTAGCGGGAAAATACGAATAGTTGGAAAATTTTAAAACGATAATTTATTTTCGTTACAGGGAAGCAAGTGGCATTGGCTGTTGTGCTGGGGGAATAGCGCCAGCCTGTGGTGGGTTCTGGATTTGTTATAAATAAATGTATATTTTAAACTAAAGTGATGGAATATACTACAATTATAACATCAGAAAAAGGACACAATATAATTCGTAATAGTTATTATAATTATTATTGATAGTTATTGCAGTTATTAGCTCCTGAGTGGCGCAGTGGTCTAAGGCACTGCATCGCAGTGCTAACTGTGCTACTAGAGATCCTGGTTCGAATCCAGGCTCTGTCGCAGCCGGCCTTGACCGGGAGACTCATGGGCAGCGCACGATTGGCCCAGGGTAGGGGAGGGAATGGCCGGCAGGGATGTAGCTCAGTTGATAGAGCATGGTGTTTGCAACGCCAGGGTTGTGGGTTCGATTCCCACGGGGGGCCAGTATAAATGTATTCACTAACTGTAGGTCGCTCTGGATAGGAGCATCTGCTGGGTGTCTAGAATGTAAATGTATTATCATTGATTCAGTAATAGTAGACAGGATAGAGTAAGAAAAATAACATACGGGAGCTGAGTAGTTAATGGCCACTAGGGGAAATAGCTGGTAGAACTCCAGAATAGAAGGGGAGAGAGAATTTCTTAGGGGGTGGATCAAATAATTGATAATGGATAATTTGAAATGAGATCACATGTAGCAGATTTAGAGTAATCAATTAAATAATCATTGTATACTCGAGTGATTTTATGGATTAGTTATAAGGAATTAGATTGATACAAACATTATTCATGGTTTAGGACTGGGGATATCTGTATCATGTTTTGTGTGTACTACCATCTTTAGATTACTGATGGTAATTGAAGGTTAACAAAATGTATAACCAGGAGAAAGAGATTAGCTTATCTCATTGGAATGTTGCTAAGGGGAAGCAGTAGTGAAGTTAGGTCATAAAAGGGAGCTACAAAATTAAGTTGAGCCTGGCTATCTTTGATTGTTGTTTTTCAATTGGGTTTTTTCAAATAAAAAAAAACAACACACCCAGCATGATGTTTATAAAGGGTTGTTATGTTGAATTTAGGGGATTTTCAGCAGTTCATGGGTGGTGTTTACTATGCTGTAGGATGGAACGGTTTGTTGGGGGATATTTGAACCTAAATTAATGGAATAAGCTGCAGTAATCAGAGGAATGTACAATCTAAGGCGAGACAACTATTGCCTAGATCATTGATTTAGCAATAGGATCAGGTAGATAGGAACTAGAGAAAAAAAAAAATAGATGAAGAATGATGAGCTTTTTGGTAAGGATAGACTGCTGTAAAGCTTGGGTACTCCATTATGTACTGCATACGGGTAAATTAAGTGATCTTATCTATGGGAAGGCAATGGCGGCCCATGGTAAAATCATTTGGAACTCTAGGGAGGCATACATATATCAGGGATGTTACCCAAATGGTAGAGAGTAAAGAGGGATATGACATTGGTCGTGATTTAAAGATGATGGGTTTTTTTTGGTGGGCTATTAGAGATAACTGGGTTAATCACGAACATAGAGGTTTTTATTCTTTGTTGCTAGGCAGAAGACTTAGGTGACCTAAATATGGACTTGTCATGTCCAACAATCAGTCTTCAGGTCAAGCCCGGGAGAGCCGGGGTAGAACAGAGGTTGAACTAAACATAAGTGTTTTTACAATATAAGAGATTGATTGATTGGATTACTAATTGATTCTGAACTGAATGAAAGTCGAATTTAGCCGCCATAAAGACAAAGGAAGTGGGAGGAGCAATAAAGAAGCAAAAGACAATCTCAAAAATGAAAGGCATGGCAATTGGTTGATAAATTACCTAAGGGAATGTTTAGATAGGTGGCAATATTGACACATGAGCAGAACTATGTGTCAAGAGGGGGGAAGAGGCTAATTGTAGGATTAAATAATATACGAAGGAGAGGACAAAATACTTTTAAAAAAAACATTTTTTTAGATACAGTCTAGAAAGAGAATGCAGTCAGAAAATGTTAGATTAATCTGAACATGTGTGAAGATAGTTTATTAACCACACCCGTATGTCAGAGGTTTTGTGCCCCACAGGTGAACTAAAGGAGAAGGTGACCCACTATCTAACCAGGTGACTGGTGAGCATCCAGTCACTAGAAGGAAAACTGGAAGCAGGCCTGTTGGGAAGGGCCCTATCAGGTTATGTTGGTCACCGCCTTGGCCATTAGAATAGCAGAGAGAGGAACCTGGGTCCATGTTACCCACTGCAAGAAGGTAAGACCACATACAAGCACCACTTAGCACACGCAGAGTTGAAGAGAAGAACTAGACCGAATAGGGTCCGGGGATCACCTCTGTCAACGAAGATCTCCTACCCCGACCTATCATCACTGTAGTGTGTTCTTAGGGTGTGAGTATGGGGTGGTACCAAGCAGAAGGACTAAAGGCAGGAGAGGGTTGGCGGTTTTTGGGAATGTGGGTGACCCTGAGCTGCATCATAGTCTCGGCAATAGTCGTGGTATGTCAAGATCCACCACCACCTCCCACCAATTATGCTATGGCCTTACCATTATTAAGAAATAACAGGGAAGCGACCCGACATACTGACCGTCAAGGGCGAGTGATCTACAAAATAGGAGTCAGAGAAGGGTGGGGAGTAAGATTCAAAATTAGGATTAGGGATCTTATCAGAGTGGATAAGCAAGCAACATGGGATTATAAGATCCCGTTGTATTTATGTTCAGCTCCCTCGGCGGATTGTTCCTGGGCTCAGGTATTTAGACATACTGGGGGACGGAGATATGAGACGGGGGGGGCTGGACGTCCAGATGGAGGATAAGAAGGTAGAACGACATCCCCACGGAGATGGTAGTAACGATAGTAAAAGTCACTAAAGAGGACATGAAAAGAACTTACTGGGCTTGCGCGGACGAATACGGACGGGATACTTGTCTAAGATTACATTTGATGGAGTCAAAAGATATAGAGGGAGCAGGTACTGTCATTAATCCATTAATGGCAATAGACCGAGTAAATCAGTCAAGGGATGTTGGAGTCAATTCGACTAACCCGTCCACTATGAAATATTTTATCCTCCAAGAATGGAACAATGGGGAAGTGGAGGGGGTCCCTGATGAGAATCTCTGGTTAAAGTGGATGAAATACACCGCTAGGGCCTTGGGGGAGACCAATTGTTATGCATGCTCCATTGGGCGACCGACAATGTTGACCGCCCCAATGCCAAAGGCAATGTTTCCCTGTGTATTAGACCTGGGGTCCAATCAAAAAAAGCCAAATTGCACAGGGATTGGGCTGGCAAAATTGACATACTGGGCCAGCCCACCTAGATTCACTTTAACTCCTGGCGAATAGAAATGGCACCCGTAACTTGGGTGATTTTGAGGAGATAATTAATGTGACTGATTTAGATAAGGAAGGGAGGGAAAAAAAATTAGGAGCCTAACCATCCCTCTGACTGATGTGTGGTGGGCATGCACTAACAAAGGGAGCATTCGGCAGACATTACCAGAGGGATGGGTGGGTACTTGTGCACCAGAATTGTTGGTCCAACCTGTAAGAATTAGTCATCAAAGACCAGTGAAAGGAAGAATAAACAGGAGAAAAATAAATATAGGTCAGGAAGGAAATAGCCCAATTTGGATAGATGGTATAGGCATCCCCAGGGGTGTTCCAGACGAATACAAAGCTATGAATCAAATATGGGAGGGTTTTACCACAAGATTTTTCTGGTAGGTGACAATAAACAAAAATGTGGATTGGATTAATTATATCTATTACAACCAACAACAATTTATTAACCAGACTAGAGATGTAGTAAAGGGGATCTCCGAACAATTATCCGCCACCTCACTCATGACTTGGGAAAATCGGTTGGCTCTGGATATGTTGCTGGCAGAAAGGGGTGGAGTCTGTAAAATGGTGGGGGGCCATTGTTGCACATTTATCCCTAACAACACCGCACCGGAGGGGACGGTCACCAGAGCTCTTGAAGGATTAACTGCGCTAAGTGAAGAATGGGCTGAAAACTCAGGAGTTAGTACATCTTGGACAGAATGGTTTGATACCATGTTTGGTAAATGGAAAACCATAGCAGTAACCATCTTAGGAGCGGTCAGTGTTTGTATGGTTATTCTTGTATTATGTGGTTGTTGTCTTGTTCCCTGTGTCCGAGGATTGGTGAGTCAGGCGTTGGTGAAATGCAGTATCTAAACAATGATGAGAGATGGACTGACTCCGGACTCTGACCAGGGGAATGTGAAAAACGATCCTCCAGGCTTGGTGGATGACGAGGATTTGGACCCTGAAAGACCGCAATTGGATGAAATGTTTATTAGTTCTGATGTGATCTCTGAGATTAATCATGCTTGTAAAATACATTTCTCTTGAATGTGGGAATATTTAGTCAAAGGGGTGGATTGTTAGATTAATTTGGATTTTAAGAAAAATGACTAAAGGATTTCACCCCAAATACAGTATAAATGTTAGAATTATCATGAAGTGTCAACCCACTAACAGAGGGGGCGGTACTAAACATTCAAGGGTGAAGGGGAAGGCGGAAACTGTTTAGAAAAGCCACCTAAAGGTGGGAGGAGTCAAGTTCAGGAGGTATAAAACCGTATGTTTGTGTTTTTGGCGTCAGAGCTCTCCATGAATAAAAATACAAAAAATTATTATTCGTGGTTATGGACCTTGGATCATTTATGATTAAAACCAGAGCCTTACAACCTCTGGTAATGATTCAAGCTTAGGTTGAATTAGAGATAGAAATTCACATGACACTAAATACCCTCAGCACTGTTTGAAACACCATTTTAGACTAAAAACCCTCAGCACTGTTTGAAACACCATTATAGACTAAATACACTTAGCACTGCTTGAAACACCGTTATAGTTATAGACTAAACTACTACACTCAGCACTGTTTTGAAACACCATTATAGACTAAATTACTATGTTACATCAGCACTGTCTGTACAAACACCATTATAGACTAAATACCCAGCAAATCACACTGTTTGAAACACCATTATAGACTAAATATCATCACTGTTTAACAAAACACCATTATAGACTAATTCTAAATAGCACTGTTTGAAACACCATTATAGACTAATTTACACTCAGCAAACACCGTAATAGACTAAATCTATTCAGCTGTTTGAAACACCATTATAGACTAAAATACCCTCAGCTAAACACCATTATAGACTAAATCCTAATCAGCACTTTTGAAACACCATTATAGACTAAATACCCTCAGCACTGTTTGAAACACACCATTATAGACTAAATCTAATCAGCACTGTTTGAAACACCATTATAGACTAAATACACTCAGCTACTGTTTGAAACACCATTATAGACTAAATACAATCAGCACTGTTTGAAACACCATTCTAGACAATTATAGTTTGACACCATTATAAATAGCACTGTTTTTACAGAAACACAGCATTAATACTAAATCTCAGCACTGTTTGAAACACCATTATATAGACTAAAACACCATAATCAGCACTGTTTGAAAACACCATTATAGACTAAATACTCTCAGCCCTCAGCAGTTTTGAAACACTTATAGTTTCAGAAAACACCATTATATACTTTGAAACACCATTATAGATAAATACCCTCAGCACTGTTTTTGAAACACCATTATAGACTAAATAAACACCTCAGCACAGTCCAGCACTTTGAAACACCATTATAGACTAAATACCTCAGCACTGTTTGAAACACCCATTATAGACTAAATACCCTGAAACAAATTACAGACTAATATCCTCAGCACCTTTTGAAACACCATTATAGACTTTTTGAAACACCATTATAGACTAAATAAACCCTCAAACAGTTTGAAACAAAATTATAGACTAAATACCCTAATAGAACTAAAAAACCCTCAGCACAGTTTTAAACTTATCAGCACTGTTTGAAACACCATTATAGACTAAATTACCCTCAGCACTGTTTGAAACACCATTATAGACTAAATACCATCAGCACTGTTTGAAAACACCATTATAGAGACTGTTTGAAATTATAGGACCATCAGCACTGTTTGAAACACCATTATAGACTAAATCTAATCAGCACTGTTTGAAACACCATTATAGACTAAATACCCTCAGCACTGTTTGAAACACCATTATAGACTAAATATAATCAGCACTGTTTGAAACACCATTATAGACTAAATACAGTCAGCACTTTTGAAACACCATTATAGACTAAATATCCCAGCTTGTTTGAAACTTATAGATCTAAATACCCCTCAGCACTGTTTGAAACACCATTATAGACTAAATACACTCAGCACATGTTTGAAACACCATTATAGACTAAATACCCTCAGCACTGTTTGAAACACCATTATAGACTAAATAGCACTCAGCAAACACCATTATTGAAACACCATTTATAGACTAAATACCCCTCAGCACTGTTTGAAACGACATATAGACTAAATACCCTCAGCACTGACATTATAGACTAAATACCCTCAGCACTGTTTGAAACACCATTGTTTGATAGACTAAATAACCCTCAGCCACACCATGTTTGAAACAAACAACATATAGACTAAATACACCTCAGCACTGTTTGAAACACCATTATAGACTAAATATAATCAGCACTGTTTGAAACACCATTATAGACTAAATACAGTCAGCACTGTTGAAACACCATTATAGACTAAAACACTCAGCACCCCATTATAGACTAAATACACTCAGCACAGTTATAGAAACAACCATTATAGACTAAATACCCTCAGCACAGCAGTTTGAAACACCATTATAGACTAAATACCCTCAGCACTGTTTGAAACACCATTATAGACTAAATACCCTCAGCACTGTTTGAAACACATTTATAATTACTAAACGTCCATCATCAGCACAGTTTGAAACACCATTATAGACTAAATACCCTCAGCACTGTTTGAAACACCATTATAGACTAAATCCCAGCACTGTTTGAAAACAGCCATTATAAACTAAACACTCAGCACTGTTTGAAACACATTATAGACTAAATAAACTCCCTCAGCACTGTTTTTATACAAAAACAATCAAATTTATCAGCACTTTATAACTCAGACTGTTTGAACACCATTATAGACTATTATCAGCACTGTTTGAAAACACCATTAAACTACTCTCAGCACTGTTTGAAACACCATTATAGACTAAATCTAATCAGCACTGTTTGAAACACCATTATAGACTAAATACCCTCAGCACTGTTTGAAACAACATTATAGACTAAAATACCCTCAGCACTGTTTGAAAACACCATTATAGACTAAATAAACCTCAGCACTGTTTGAAACACCATTATAGACTAAATACCCTCAGCTCAGCACTGTTTGAAACACCATTATAGACTAAATACAACTCAGCACTGTTTGAAACACCATTATAGACTAAATACTAATCAGCACTGTTTGAAACAATTATAGACTAATCTAACCATTAACAACCATAGACTAATTACACTCAGCTCTGTTTGAAACACCATTATAGACGAAATATAATCAGCACTGTTTGAAACACCATTATAGACTAAATACCCTCAGCACTGTTTGAAACACCATTATAGACTAAATACCCTCAGCACAGTTTGAAACACCATTATAGAAAATACCCTAAATACCCTCAGCACTGTTGAAACAGTTTGAAACAGCTCATTAAAGACCATTATAGACTAAATAAAACCTCAGACTAAATGTTTGAAACACAATTATAGACTAAATATAATCAAAACACCATTATAGACTAAATACCCTCAGCACTGTTTGAAACACCATATATTAAATACTCTCAGCTGTTTGAAACACAGTTATAGACTAAATCTAATCAGCTCTGTTTGAAACACCATTATAGACTAAATATAATCAGCTCTGTTTGAAACACCATTATAGACTAAATATAATCAGCACTGTTGAAACACCATTATAGACTAAATACCCTCAGCACTGTTTGAAACACCATTATAGACTAAATATAATCAGCACTGTTTGAAACATCCATTATAGACTAAATACACTCTCAGCAGTGTTTGAAACACCATTCTAGACTAAATATAATCACTGTTTTGAAACACTGTACCCTCACACTTTTGAAACACCATTATAGACTAAATCTACTCAGCACAGTGTTTGAAACACCATTATAGAAAAATACACTAAGCACTGTTTGAAACACCATTATAGGACTAAATCTAATCAGCACTGTTTGAAACACCACCTTATAGACTAAAAACTAATAACTCAGCACTGTTTGAAAGACCATTATAGACTAAATACACTCAGCACTGTTTGAAACACCATTATAGACTAAATATAATCAGCTCTGTTTGAAACACCATTATAGACTAAATATAATCAGCACTGTTTGAAACACCATTATAGAGTAAATACCCTCAGCACTGTTTGAAACACCATTATAGACTAAATACACTCAGCACTGTTTGAAACACCGTTATAGACTAAATCTAATCAGCACTGTTTGAAACACCATTATAGACTAATTACACTCAGCTTTGTTTGAAACACCATTATAAACTAATTACACTCAGCACTGTTTGAAAGACCATTATAGACTAAATACACTCAGCACAGTTTTAAACACCATTATAGACTAAATACCCTCAGCACAGTTTGAAACGACATTATAGACTAAATACCCTCAGCACTGTTTGAAAAACCATTATAGACTAAAAACCCTCAGCACTGTTTGAAACACCATTATAGACTAAATAAACTCAGCACTGTTTGAAACACAGTTATAGACTAAATTTAATCAGCACAGTTTGAAACACCATTATAGACTAAATACCCTAAGATCTGTTTGAATCACCATTATAG
>JAGTTL010001342.1:0-14450 GCA_036851935.1 Coregonus suidteri | reverse complement strand
TCAACTATGACAGACAAAACTGAGAATTTTTTTCTCCAAGAAAATCACATTGTAGGATTTTTTATGAATTTATTTGCAAAATTATGGTGGAAAATAAATATTTGGTCACCTACAAACAAGCAAGATTTCTGGCTCTCACAGACCTGTAACTTCTTCTTTAAGAGGCTCCTCTGTCCTCCACTCGTTACCTGTATTAATGGCACCTTTTTGAACTTGTTATCAGTATAAAAGACACCTGTCCACAACCTCAAACAGTCACACTCCAAACTCCACTATGGCCAAGACCAAAGAGCTGTCAAAGGACACCAGAAACAAAATTGCAGACCTGCACCAGGCTGGGAAGACTGAATCTGCAATAGGTAAGCAGCTTGGTTTGAAGAAATCAACTGTGGGAGCAATTATTAGGAAATGGAAGACATACAAGACCACTGATAATCTCCCTCGATCTGGGGCTCCACGCAAGATCTCACCCCGTGGGGTCAAAATGATCACAAGAACGGTGAGCAAAAATCCCAGAACCACACGGGGGGACCTAGTGAATGACCAGCAGAGAGCGGGGACCAAAGTAACAAAGCCTACCATCAGTGTCACACTACGCCGCCAGGGACTCAAATCCTGCAGTGTCAGACGTGTCCCCCTGCTTAAGCCAGTACTTGTCCAGGCCCGTCTGAAGTTTGCTAGAGTGCATTTGGATGATCCAGAAGAGGATTGGGAGAATGTCATATGGTCAGATGAAACCAAAATATAACTTTTTGGTAAAAAACTCAACTCGTCGTGATTGGAGGATAAAGAATGCTGAGTTGCATCCAAAGAACACCATACCTACTGTGAAGCATGGGGGTGGAAACATCATGCTTTGGGGCTGTTTTTCTGCAAAGGGACCAGGACGACTGATCCGTGTAAAGGAAAGAATGAATGGGGCCATGTATCGTGAGATTTTGAGTGAAAACCTCCTTCCATCAACAAGGGCATTGAAGATGAAACGTGGCTGGGTCTTTCAGCATGACAATGATCCCAAACACACCGCCCGGGCAACGAAGGAGTGGCTTCGTAAGAAGCATTTCAAGGTCCTGGAGTGGCCTAGCCAGTCTCCAGATCTCAACCCCATAGAAAATCTTTGGAGGGAATTGAAAGTCTGTGTTGCCCAGCGACAGCCCCAAAACATCACTGCTCTAGAGGAGATCTGCATGGGGGAATGGGCCAAATACCAGCAAAAGTGTGTGAAAACCTTGTGAAGACTTACAGAAAACGTTTGACCTGTGTCATTGCCAACAAAGGGTATATAACAAAGTATTGAGAAACATTTGTTATTGACCAATTACTTATTTTCCACCATAATTTGCAAATAAATTCATTAAAAATCCTACAATGTGATTTTCTGGATTTTTTTTCTTCTCATTTTATCTGTCATAGGTGACGTGTACCTATGATGAAAATTACAGGCCTCTCTCATCTTTTAAAGTGGGAGAACTTGCACAATTGGTGGCTGACTAAATACTTTTTTCCCCCACTGTATCTGAATAATGTGTAAAAATATACTGCCACAATTTTCACCACCAAAGAATAGCAGTGTGGTTTTAATATGATTTGACTCTTTGCAGGCTGTCAGGCTGTCTAGTCACAAGGAAGGCTGTGCTTCTCTGGTCTCAGCTCTGAAGTCAAACCCCTCACACCTGAGAGAGCTGGATCTGAGTAACAATGACCTGAAGGATTCAGGAGTGAAGCTGCTCTCTGCTGGACTGAGGAATCCGCACTGTAAACTGGAGACTCTGAGGTCAGTATTCCCTGTAGTTGGTCAACAAGTGATAACTGCTCACCAGATCCACATGTGTTTACCAGGCACACATATTCCACACCATATGTGTTTGGACAGTGAAGCTTACAGTTTTACATTTGGTGCTATGCTCCAGCATTTTGGATCTGAGATAGAACGTTTCATATTAGGCAACAGTACAGAATGTCACCTTTTATTTGAGGATATTTTCATACATATCTGTTTTAAAAACCGTTTAGATACGAAAGCACATTATGTGTCTAGTTCTCCCATTTGAAGAAGTCGTAATTATTTGGACAAATTCATTTAGTCAGAAGTTTAGTATTTGGTCCCATATATTCCTTACCCACAGTGATTACATCAAGCCTGTGATTCTACAAACTTGTTGAATACATTTGCAGTTTGTCTTGGTTGTGTTTTAGATTATGTTTTTCCCAATAGAAACTGAATGGTGAATAATGTCCTGTCATTTTGGAGTCACTTCACTTGTATTGTCAGTAAGAATAGAAGATGTTTCTGAACACTTCTACATTCATGTGGATGCTACCATGATTATGAATAATCATGAATGAATCGTGAATGATGATGAATGAGAAAGTTACAGAGGAACAAGGATCATACCATTTATTTTGCTAATTTGTACCCCAGTATCTCTATTTGCACATCATCTCTTGCACATCATTCCAGTGTTAATACTAAATTGTAATTATTTTGCACTATAGCCTATTTTATTGCCTTACCTCCATAACTTGCTAAATTTGCACACTGTATATTATATGTATTTCTGTTGTATTTTTGACTTTGTTTTGTTTTACCCCATATGTAACTATGTGTTGTTGTTTTTATCGCACTGCTTTGATTTATCTTGGCCAGGTCGCAGTTGTAAATGAGAACTTGTTCTCAACTGGTTTACCTGGTTAAATAAAGGTGAAATAAAAAAAATAAAAAAAATACCCCCTCTGTTATTGGTAATGGTGAGAGGTTAGCATGTTTTGTTGTAGCCTCTGTAACTTTCTCACTCATTATTATTCATGATTCATTCATGATTTTTCTTAATCATGTCATCATCAGGATTAATTTAGTAATGTTTAGAAACATGTTATCTACTCACTTAGACAGAAAATTACTCCAGTCATCATCCACCATCCAGTTACTATCGGGCAAAACATAACCCAAAACACAACCAAAACAAACTGCAAATGCAACCAACGAGTTTGGGACCAAATACTAAACTTTTGACTACTTTAATACACTATGAGTGAATTTATCAAAATACTTATGACTTCTTCAAAAGTGGGGGACTAGATACATAAAGTGCTTTCATTTCTAAATGGTGAAACAGATATGTATTCAAATACCCTCAAATAAAAGGTGACATTATATACTGTCACCTCATATGAAACATTTGATCTCAAATCCAAAATGCTGGAGTATAGAGCCACATTTAAAATGTTAGCTTCACTGTCAAAATAGATATGGTGTGGACTGTATACTCAATACAATCTACCGTAATTTTCGACTATAAGCCGCGCCTTTTTTCCAATTTTTCGACCCCTGCGGCTTATATAACGGTGTGGCTAATCTATGGATTTTTACAGCTAACGGCCACTAGAAGACCTCCTAAATCTATGGATTTTACAGGTTACAGTCCACCAACTTTAACTCTATGGGCTCTATGACCGGTCCGCGCCCCCCACCTTTAAGCGGCGGGCTCCAGCAGGAAAAGCTGGAGGCCGGAAAAGAGTGAGACAGGTAGCGCGCAAAAGTAAAAGTGGAACCGAGAGTGGTACGAGAGACAGAGCGAGAGACAGAACGAGAGCAAGACAGACAGACATTACGAGAGCGAGACAGTTTGTGCAAAGGAAGTTTTCATGCACAAACCCTCATTATGGAAAACAAACGTAGAAATGCATATGATGCAGCTTAAAGGCAGTCAATCTGGCTGTAAAAGAAGGAAATAGAGCTGCTGCACGTAGCCTTGGCATCAATGAGTCAATGGTGAGACGTTGGAGACGCCAGCGGGAAGAACTGTCTCAATGCAAAAAGTCAAAAAAAGCTTTCAGGAGGTAATTGTCGTATATGATGAATGGTGACAATTATTGCTGTCAACAAAAGGAGTCGGCTCATACTGAACATTGATCATAAGGTTTATTCAGACCACAAGCTTCAGCATGAGTTTACAGACACGCGTGGTCCGGAGAGCAGTGTCGTCCAATTCTAATGTCTGCTCTGTCCTATCTTCTTCGTGTACCCCTATTTATAACCAATGCAACAAGATGGCTCCCTCTTCTGGCCAGTTTACAATACACTTCCTGTCTATTATATGTTACCTTATACTAAATAGTGCCTTTTGATACTAACATAACCAACATTCCATTTCGTCATGAAAAACATTTAACAAAGGCATAATCTTCAGATACGATATTCCCCCCTTTCGAGACGAAATAAACGTCTCGAAAACAAACAGAATAAGATTATGACTATTAACCATTTATCTCATTGAGTATCTTTAACATTAAACCAAACACATTCTCCTCTAGAGTGTAAATACCTTCCTATGAAATACCTGTTTATGAAGTGTGAATCCATTACTATGACATATGAAGAAATCTCTATGGAGTGTAAGAGCGAAAAACTGTCCAGCAGCCATCCATCCATATCAATCAAGACAGTAAAATTCTCTCACGGTCCCTCTGCCCCAGGCAACCACCGTCGGTACTCCAGATAACCTCATAACTCATGTAAATGCATTTATAACTATGATGTAATTAAATACCCATGTAAACAAAATCCTATCCATAAATATCCATTGTCAAGCTGGTCAACCCATAGGACTTGAAAAGGAATCTCTCCCTGCCTAACCGTCCTTTCCCTAACCCCATCGAAATAAACAAAAGCATCTAAGATCCTCATCTGCATTCAATAACATCAAACATCATTCTACTAAAATCAATACCTAAGAATATGACACAATTATGTATTACACATCCAATATGTCTATATTTCATTGCAGACACTGGAATGTAGTCCACTACACTTCATCTCCTCCGTAGTGTCCTCTTCCAATGGACTTGTTGATGATGGAATCAGCCACACCCTCCTTGTTTCATCTCCTCCAGTCATATTCTCCCTTCATATTGTCTTTGTTTGAGTATTCCAATCTCCACATGTTCTCCCCCAATGCTTCTGGAATGACAAGAAAATAAACGACCAAAACAGTATCTTTTGCAAAACAACATTTTCAAATTAAACCTCAACATCAATTTAAGAATATAAAAATGACCTATAAATGATGTATGAATCACATTAACCTATCCCCCCCTTGATTCATAAATCATACTAAAATCATACTAAAAAAATGTTTTCCTTGAAACAATAAAAATAAAATGATCAAATAATCAAAAAGGATATTTATCCATTCAGTAGTCCATCTAGACCCCCTCGTCCGTCTTTGTCCAGATCCGGAACAGTCAACACCGGCATCTGAGTGTTGTCTCCAGGCACCACTTCTCCAACCTATCTCAATCTCATAACTTTCTCAAAAGTCAGTACAAACATCACACAGTGTTATCAAAGCTTAAACTAGAATCTGACCCATCACTGCCCCTACTGGCCTAATTGATCTTGCAACCAAATCCTATCAAATCTCTCAAACACATCCCTTATAATGCATCTATAACCCCAGTGATATTATCTGACCTATCTGGACTCAAAGTATAACTAATATTTATCCATATGATCTTCCCAAATGTTACACCATACCATGGAAGAAGTCCCCCCTTCTCCCTTAGACTTATTCTCCAATGGTAGGCTTGAAGACTATGACATGTAGCCATGTCATCCTTTTAACCCTAGATTTAGCTGTGTCCGGTGCTATCCCTCTTATAATAGTAGAAACCTCATATGGAAGCTTCAACGTTGACATGTAACCAAATCCTGTCCCCCATAGGGTAAGAATATACTCTATCATCACAAACCCACCAAATATCTCTAAAATTCCCATAGTCACATTGTCAGTCAAAAGCTAATCTTTTAACCATCAACGTCCTGCTCTTCTTACTACCTGATATATAAAAAGTAACCTATTATTTGTCATTACTACCCTTAAGGTCATACTTATCCAAAGTTATCATATAACATCACACTCTGATCTTCTCATAAACATACCCCTTACCTCATATGTTTTATTAGAACAAAAACAACTTTTAACCCTCAATATTTCACCTGAATACTTCAGGATACCGTTGTTACCTGATTTTCCTTTCCCTCTGACCAATTCCCATAGGGTAATCCATTTACCCAAGAACCCTTAAACCCACTGTTCTGACAACTACATTATTTTATCTGTCAATGACTGTTGCCGATACCACAGTCATGACAAAGCATAACCCTGACCCACACCTGCCAGAGGCCGCGCGACCGTCTAACACGTCTTGGGCTGGCATCCCCAACAGACATCAACCCTCAAGATTCCTCACTGATTCTTACAGAATGAGTTAATCTATCTCTAATTTTCACAACAGAGGAACGAGCAGTACTGATCAGATACCCCCCCCCTCTGTCATCAAAATCAAAAGACCTCATCCTGCAGCTTCCATGATGAATCTCTTTTCTCCATTTCAGATTAATCTATATTGCTCTCTACTACTATCTGCTCTACTTTTTAACCCTATTCGTAGTAACCTAAACCCCTGAGTCTCTCTTGCTGCCTCCTTTAATTTCAGAAAAGTTGTTGTCATCCTTCCTACATTTGCTATTACCATCGTATCATTAATCCCTTCCCAAAGTTACCATTAACGTTGTTGATTTAGTTGATGAATTAAAACCCTTAATTCCCTCTAGTGGGAAACTACCAACATCCTATTCGATTATTCCCTGTTGGAGTGACTACTGTAATAAACTTATCCTTAACTCCCTCTGTGACTGTGGAAAGTTTTACAGACTTCAAATCTTCCATTATAAGCATCACCTTACAAATTACATAGCCCTTTAACCAATAATTCTTAACCGGAACAAATTTCTATGCTTTCACTAGATAAGTACACATATTCTCCCTGATCTTTATCTGTAACCTTACGCAAAATAATCCCTTATTTGAGTAGGTGCAACAGCTCCTACTTCTGATCCTGCTAACAATACTTATCCTCCCTAATTATCTCTCTCTCTCTCTGTGAAAGAAACGTCATCATCCTAAATGGCATATTATAATTATTATTCTCCTAACCCTCATAACAGTATTTTCCCCCTATAATTGATGCTGGACCCTTAATCAAATGCGCTATATTTATGGCTTTAATAACTATCAATGTTGAAAGAGTTAAATTACTTCTACCTGTTGTTTTAATAGACTCACGTGTTGATGTCATTATTGTTACTACCTCATCCCTAGTTTTCCCCCCTAGACTTTGAACTCTTTCCTTGTACTTCCATCCATTACCACTAGTGTCACTTTTTCCCCCTTTCAGTTCTACCTCTAAACTTTAAACCTTCTGATTATACACAATACACCTATAATGACCTTGATCTCCCTACTGTAAAGTGTCATTCATTACTGTTCTCTCTCTCTCTTACTACTAACGTTAAAACTTAGCTTACTGTCTCAGAGTTCCTTCACCCCTAGTTCTCCTAACTTATTTTAATCTAATCTTTTCTCTCATAACATTTAAAACCTTTTCCCTGATTTATTGACAAAATTCCTTCCCCACCAATTTTTTGAATACGTGATTGGGAATGTTCCCCACCTGCTTCTGACTCATTACACACAGACTTGGCAAAACGACTAACACCCTTTTAGCCTAACCTCAAATCTCTTTGTGTCAGGATGTAACCCAGAATAACAGTCACTCTATTAAGTTTATTTTCCCAGACAGATTGTCTAACAGGTAATCTAATACATTATCATCCTTCCTAGGATATTATCTTTTAAGCAAATGATTCCCAAAAAACCCTACTTCGTAAAATATTCTACCAGACAGTCAGTCGTCTAGTGTGCATCTTATTGTACGCTTCAATTCTCTTCCCAACACTACAATAACAGTATCTTCTAATATTAGTACTTTAAGAGTAAGTACTACCTCAAATCCCTATCCTAATTAGTTATCAATTAGTGAGATGTTTAACCTCTTTAGGCTGAACACAGATAAGTTTTCCCCTATTCACTATCACTTCTAATGGTCAGTTTTTTTCAACTGTTAGCTATTTTCTCTTCTTCTCTAATCGATGCTCTCAGCAATGCACCCCCCTTCATCTCTTCTAGAACAGGTGATCTTTTTCCTCCTTCATCTTCCTCTGTTGTTTTCTCCTGTTCTTGGGATTCTCTCAGCAGTTTTCTTGGTCCTGTTCCTTCTCGTCGTTGACATATCAGTATTCTTCAAAAGGTTATCTTCTAAGTTCTGTCCTCGAAATATCGTCTTCCATCATCTTCTTACTTTTCTTCAGCATCTTTGCCTCAATGTATTCTTCTTCTCCTCCAATTCTTGGGATTAAAAATGTTCTCCGCAGGTTTTCTCCTTGTCTCTTCTGTATCTTCAGCGTCTCGAGCTGTTCCTCTAGCTCCCTTACCTCTCCCAAAGTCGTCTCTTCCTCCAGGCCTGATACGCCTCGGTCTATATCTCCTATTTCTTCTTTGCCAGTCATTGTAGGATAAAATCCTCTTGAACATACAACACCTTTAATCTCCAAATCTTCATCACTTTCTTCATCAGAACTCGAATCTCTTGTCTCCTTCTTCGTTCAACTTTCATCAGAGATCAAGTCTCCAGTATCCTTCTTTCCTCTCTTGCCACTTCCTTCTGATCACAGAGTCACCTCCACCCATGGCCTCTCATCAATCACTCTCCTCTTCATCCTCCTCATCTCCTTAAGTTCCCAGACATCCCGGTTTTCCTTCCGTCTTCTGGATTCATCTTCATCGTTGTTTCTGCTCGTATTCGTCTTCATCTCTGATGCCATAATCACCCTGCTGGATGATGTCTTTCTGCTGAATCCATGTGTGAGAAAGGTGTACTAACTTCTGCCATTAGTCTCTCCTAACACTACCTAACCCTACTTTGATTAAAAAATGACTATTTTAATCAATTTTCCCCTATATCAAGCCTTTTAAATTCCTTTATTGTGAACTATGTTATTCTAGACTGTATAGCCTAAAGCTTACCCCCTTAAATTATTAATATAACCCTAACAACTCCAAATAAATCCTGAATAATTAAACCCAATTTTATTCCTATATCCTATGTCACCAACGTATCAATTAGTGTTGAGTATATTACCACAACCCATCAAATGCAAGTAAAATTAGTCAACTCCAAAGCAATCCCAAAAACAAAGCCTCTAACCCTTAAATAAATGATACACAGAGCATCCAAAATGCAATTTTTAATGAAATAGTATTTGCCAAGCCCATGTAAACTCGTCATAACATCACATATTCTGTTAGGATGAGTTTGTGTACTAGCCTGATCCTCTCGTCTGCCTCACACCTTGTCACGTCATGTGACGCAGTCAGCACTTCCTGTATCTCCTCTCGCCTCTCGCTTAGCGTTCCTCTCATATGACAGAAGAACAAAGACACAACATAACATTTTAGTCGTTAATGCAGTCACTGAGTATTTCCAACCATTCAATATTCGTTTGTTCTACATTATTCCCTGTAAGACTGAACTCAAAACTAAATAGCTCGCCCAAAAACCTTGATTTTAATCCGTCAGTTAATTATTTAATTCACTCTATTATAATCCGTTATCCTATATCTAATTTATAAATTCAATAGGTACCCAAACAAGTTTCATCTTAACCAATCGCAGTTTAAACTTATAAGATTTGTGTTAAACTCTCCCTGTGCCTATTTGTTCCGTCGTCTGTGTTCCTCTGTCTCCCCCTGCAGTTAAACCAATGTGTTGTTTTGCAGATCCCCACACATGCGCAAATATCATTTTAACCTCATGCTTGAGTTGCAGCATCCCATCGTGGTGCCGTCTAGTGCCGTAAAACAAAACGTTCCCTAATCTCGTGCCATAAACTCCCCTTTCTGTAGTGTAGTGTCGCAAAATTAAACGCATGCGCACAACCATTCAAAAACCCCTTTTCACCGTGGAAGAAAGATTCTCTCTTCTCTCTCCCCAAACAGAATAATACCAGTCCAGCTGTAATTCCCATTTCCCCCTTATAGTCAAACAACATTTAACAGCGCTCACAAAACATACAACCTGACTTACAGACAGTGACAAGTTTAAGAGACTTTAATCCATCGCAATGGAATCTCTAAGGATATCCGTTAGCATGTAGCACGCAACACAATTAGCCTGTAGCATTAGCCTTTAGCTTAGCCTAAGGTACACCGTGACACAAAACACAATTAGCCGTTAGCCTTAAGCATTAACATCAGCCTTTAGCCACGATGTACCACGTGGCCTGAAACAACCCAGCCTTAGCTTCAGCCTCTAGCCAACTGCGGCCTACTAGCTATACAAATGAACACCCCGCACCGCGGCCCAATCATTGTCCATGATTATCAATAATATCTCCATCTAACTTTTTGTTGCCTTGAAAGATGAATCTCATATCAAGAGGTTACCCCCAAACAATTTCCCGTCGACCAGAGGAGGAGTATAACATAGCTACAACCATTCACTTCATAATTCCCGCTTAAGGAATCAACCTGATTCAGTCTAACTAAGCCCAGGATTTGTAGCCCATTCCTAGGGAATCGCCTCCTCGAGGTCTTTTCCAGATTCACGGTGCTCTAACTATGCAGATATCTTCCCAACATTATTCTCTACCAATCCATTTGTACAATCCATTGTTGTAAACAGCGTTTACACATCAACCAAATTTAGAATATTTTCGTTCAGACTCCCAGTTAACAGCCATAACGCCACCCGAAACACGGTCATAAGGGTACACTCCTCCAGTGTACATAAGCAGTAACAAACCAACAACTTAGCTGTGTCTAGTCGGGTCATGACTCCAGACCAAAGTCAGCCCGAGTTAGCCTGATGACTCCAAATGCAGCAAAGAAGGATTGTATCATCCCTCCTGGCAAGCTCGCCATTCTGTCGTATATGATGAATGGTGGCAATTATTGCTGTCAACAAAAGGAGTCGGCTCATACTGAACATTGATCATAAGGTTTATTCAGACCACAAGCTTCAGCATGAGTTTACAGACACGCGTGGTCCGGAGAGCAGTGTCGTCCAATTCTAATGTCTGCTCTGTCCTATCTTCTTCGTGTACCCCTATTTATAACCAATGCAACAAGATGGGCTCCCTCTGCTGGCCAGTTTACAATACACTTCCTGTCTATTATATGTTACCTTATACTAAATATTGCCTTTTGATACTAACATAACCAACATTCCATTTCGTCATGAAAAACATTTAACAAAGGCATAATCTTCAGATACGATATAATAAAAGCAGATGACCCGAACTTGAAGACTTTCTTGAAGATTGGGTGAACACACAGAGAGCAGACGGCCGAGGTGTTTCCACCGTGCAGATCCGACTGAAAGCTGAAACAGTCGCCACCGAAATGAAAATTGAAAATTTTAGAGGTGGACCATCCTGGTGTTTCAGATTTATGAGACGAAAGGGACTCTCCATCAGGGCGCGGACGACTGTGTGTCAGCAACTCCCTCCCGACTACCAGGAAAAAAATAACAAACTTCGGCGAATTCACACAAAAAATGATAGAGGAATATTCCATCGAACGGACCAGATCATAAATATGGATGAAGTGCCTTTGACGTTTGACCTGCCTCTCACTAGGACTGTTAACAAGAAAGGTGAATCGTCCATCACGTTGAGAAACCACTGGCCACGAGAGAACGAATTTCACTTGTGTTCTTGGCTGCACAGCATCTGGATTAAAGCTTCCGCCAATGGTGATTTTTAAGCGGATTACAATGCCAAAAGAAAAGATCCTGAACGGCATCTCATTTAAAGTCAACAAGAAAGGGGTGGATGATGGAAAGCGTAATGAATGAGTGGCTGAATGAGTGCTACGTCAAGCGCCCTGGAGGATTCTTTCGCCAAAAAAAAAAAGCTTTGCTCGTTTTGGACAGCATGAGGGCCCATATAACGGATTATGTGAAAGCAGCCATCAAGAGCACAAACTCGATTCCAGCTGTGATTCCTGGGGGCACAACGAAGCATCTGCAGCCACTCGATATCAGTGTCAATCGTGCATTCAAAGTGGCACTACGCGTTCAGTGGGGGGGCGTGGATGACTAGCGGCGATACATTTTTCACCAAAAAACTGGTCGCATGCGAAAAGCAATTTTCGCTCAAGTTTGCGAGTGGATCCTGATAGCGTGGAGGAGTGTCAAAACATCCACGATCATTAACGGGTTCCAAAAGGCTGGACTGCTGCGTGATGAAGAGGAGGACACCGCCACAGCTGAGGCCCTTCATAGGCTGTTCGATTCCGACAGTGACGAAGAGGAGTTGGTTGGTTTTGAGAGCGTCAACGAAGGAGAGAGGAGAGTGGCTGACGAAGCCACCCTGAGCCTGTTCGTTTCCGACACTGAAGATGAGGACTTTGGTGGTTTTAGTACGCAGGAAGAAGACGGAGATGAGGATTAATGACTTGACTTTTCTGGTTACAGCCGTGTACTGCACCTTAGCCTAAAAGATGAAGACGAGGATTAATGACTTTTCTGGTAGGCTGATTACCGTATATTTTAAGCAGCCGTGTTGCTGCAACTTTAGGCTTACTGTCGTGTTACAGGCACTTTATTTTGCACTTTAAAAAAAACACATTTAATTTAGCCATTGATATTGCCTCGTCAAGCGCTGTAAGCTTTGTTTTTTGTTATGGTACTACTGTAGGCTATAATGTAGATAAATATTCAAAGATGTGCACACTTTTTCAAGGTTTTTCAAAAATAACCAAAGTTAAGTGGTTAAATGATTGTGACGCTATTAACTAATTTTGCTGGATACGTTATGCAAATATGCAACTTGTTTGTTGAAATTTTAATAAATGGGAGCTTCCTCAAGCAGCCATCTCTTTCCCGACAATCCCCTCTGTGCACGAACCCTTACATATGGTAATTAAACATTAAAACACCTGCGGCTTATAGTCCAGTGCAGCTTATATATGTACACATCATTCAATTTAGCTGCTGCGGCTTATACTCCGGTGCGCCTTATAGTGCGGAAAATACGGTAAATCTGATACCTCACTGTCTGTCTTTTGACTGATACTGCTTTTTAAACTGCTCTGGTCAGTCTACTCAAATATTCGTACTATACATGTTTCTCTCTACAAGCAATATTATGATAATTTCTAATAATGATACATCAATTCATTTATGAATAGATATGGCAGGTTTCAGGACACTGATATACAGTGGGGGGAAAAAGTATTTAGTCAGCCACCAATTGTGCAAGTTCTCCCACTTAAAAAGGTGAGAGAGGCCTGTAATTTTCATCATAGGTACACGTCAACTATGACAGACAAACTGAGAATTTTTTTCTCCAGAAAATCACATTGTAGGATTTTTTATGAATTTATTTGCAAATTATGGTGGAAAATAAGTATTTGGTCACCTACAAACAAGCAAGATTTCTGGCTCTCACAGACCTGTAACTTCTTCTTTAAGAGGCTCCTCTGTCCTCCACTCGTTACCTGTATTAATGGCACCTGTTTGAACTTGTTATCAGTATAAAAGACACCTGTCCACAACCTCAAACAGTCACACTCCAAACTCCACTATGGCCAAGACCAAAGAGCTGTCAAAGGACACCAGAAACAAAATTACAGACCTGCACCAGGCTGGGAGACTGAATCTGCAATAGGTAAGCAGCTTGGTTTGAAGAAATCAACTGTGGGAGCAATTATTAGGAAATGGAAGACATACAAGACCACTGATAATCTCCCTCGATCTGGGGCTCCACGCAAGATCTCACCCCGTGGGGTCAAAATGATCACAAGAACGGTGAGCAAAAATCCCAGAACCACACGGGGGGACCTAGTGAATGACCAGCAGAGAGCGGGGACCAAAGTAACAAAGCCTACCATCAGTGTCACACTACGCCGCCAGGGACTCAAATCCTGCAGTGTCAGACGTGTCCCCCTGCTTAAGCCAGTACATGTCCAGGCCCGTCTGAAGTTTGCTAGAGTGCATTTGGATGATCCAGAAGAGGATTGGGAGAATGTCATATGGTCAGATGAAACCAAAATAGAACTTTTTGGTAAAAACTCAACTCGTCGTGTTTGGAGGACAAAGAATGCTGAGTTGCATCCAAAGAACACCATACCTACTGTGAAGCATGGGGGTGGAAACATCATGCTTTGGGGCTGTTTTTCTGCAAAGGGACCAGGACGACTGATCCGTGTAAAGGAAAGAATGAATGGGGCCATGTATCGTGAGATTTGAGTGAAAACCTCCTTCCATCAACAAGGGCATTGAAGATGAAACGTGGCTGGGTCTTTCAGCATGACAATGATCCCAAACACACCGCCCGGGCAACGAAGGAGTGGCTTCGTAAGAAGCATTTCAAGGTCCTGGAGTGGCCTAGCCAGTCTCCAGATCTCAACCCCATAGAAAATCTTTGGAGGGAATTGAAAGTCTGTGTTGCCCAGCGACAGCCCCAAAACATCACTGCTCTAGAGGAGATCTGCATGGGGGAATGGGCCAAAATACCAGCAAAAAGTGTGTGAAAACCTTGTGAA
>JAGTTL010001341.1:0-14451 GCA_036851935.1 Coregonus suidteri | reverse complement strand
TGTTTTGGCTGTATTTTGGATAAAAAAAAATTCAAATTTAAATCTCTCTCTTCTCTCTTTTTCCCACTTTCTTCTTATCTCTTAGATGAGGCAGGTATCTATCAGAGTTATCCTGTGAGCCCCTGCCTCTGTCCTTGTTCAAACTAAACCCCTGATAGAGCTGGACCTGAGAGACAACGATTTGGGGGATTCAGGAGTGGAGCGCTCTCTGTTTTTCTGACCTGGGGGACCCTCGCTGTGCCTTGCAGGTTTGGCGTGAGGAGGCTCACATATTGATGTAGGCAAACCCTTTTGAATTGATTTGGCGACCCCCTACTCAGTCCAACTGTTCTCTGCAGGCTGTCTGGTTGTCTGGTCACAGAGGAAGGCTGTGCTTCTCTGGATTTCAGCTCTGGAGGTCAAACCCCTCCCACCTGAGTGAGACTGGACCCTGAGCTACATCACCATCAGGAGACTCTGGGAGTGAATGTCTGCTCTCTGCTAGACTGGAGGAGATCCACACTGTAGACCTGGATAAACTCAAGTTAGTGTAATATGTTATCTGTGTACATCACTATGTTAGTTACCTTTAATATAGTCCTTTAATATTCCTCTGCATATTTATGATTTATTTTCTTGACGCAGTGAAACTATTTCTATTAAAACAATACAGTGTGGACTTGTGTGGATAGTGCAGGATCAAACCAGGCCTGAGGAAATGTGAGTCTGACTGATGTGTATATGATATCCCAGGTTTCTTCAGTTTTTGACATTTCCTTTAAAACAATGAGAAAGTACCGTCAGCTAAACAGAAAAACATTTACTTTCCTATTTTCCGCTGGCTCCTCATTGTGCATGTGTGTCTTCTACAGATTCCTGTGAGCTCACCCTGGACCCATATTCTGCACACATTGACCTGAGGCTGTCTGAGGATCAATTCAATCAATCAATTTTATTTTATATAGGCCCTTCTTACATCGAGCTAATTTCTCGAAGTGCTGTACAGAACACCCAGCCTAAACACCCCAAACATCTAGTAATGCAGGTGTAGAAGCACGGTGGCTTAGGAAAATACTCCCTAGGTAAAAGGCGAAAACCTAGGAAGAAACCTAGAGAGGAACCAGGCTATGAGGGGTGGCCAGTCCTCTTCTGGCTGTGCGGGTGGAGATTATAACCAGAACCCATGCCAAGATGTTTCAAAAATGTTCATACGTGACAAGCATGGTCAATATAATAATCAGGAATAAACTCTCAGTTGGCTTTTTCATAGCCGATCATTAGAGTTTGAAAACAGCAGGTCTGGGACAGGTAGGGGTTCCATAACCGCAAGGCAGAACAGTTGAAACTGGAATAGCATCAAGGCCAGGCGGACTGGGGACAGCAAGGAGTCACCACGGCCGTAGTCCCGACGTAATGGTCCTAGGGCCTCAGGTCTCTCAGTTGGCTTTTCATAGCCGATCATTAAGAGTTGAAAACAGCAGGTCTGGACAGGTAGGGGTTTTCGTAACCGCAGGCAGAACAGTTTGAAACTGGAATAGCAATAAGGCCAGGCGGACTGGGGACCAGCAAGGTTGTCATCATGCCCGTTAGTCCTGACGTATGTATCCTAGGGCTCAGGTTCTCAGAGAGAAAGAGACACGAGAGAATTAGAGAGAGCATACTTAAATTCACACAGGACACTGGATAAGACAGGAGAAGTACTCCAGGTATAACCAACTAACCCCAGCCCCCCCGACACATAAACTACTGCAGCATAAATACTGGAGGCTGAGACAGGAGCGGTCCCGGAGACACTGTGGACCCCATCCGAAGAAACCTCCCGGACAGGGCCAAACAGGAGGATATAACCTCATACCCACTCCGCCAAAGCACAGCCCCCGCACCACTAGAGGGATATCCTCAACCACCAACTTACAATCCTGAGACAAGGCTGAGTATAGCCCACAGAGGTCTCCACCACAGCACAAAACCAGGGGGGGGGGGCGCCAACCCAGACAGGAAGATCACGTCAGTAACTCAACCCACTCAAGTGACGCACCCCTCCCAGGGACGGCATGAAAGAGCACCAGCAAGCCAGTGACTCAGCCCCTGCAACATGGTTAGAGGCAGAGAACCCCAGTGGGAGAGGGGAACCGGCCTGGCAGAGACAGCAAGGGCTGTTCGTTGCTCCAGAAGCTTTTCCCGTTCACCCTTCACACTCCTGGGCCAGACTACACTCAATCATATGACCTACTTGAAGAAGGAGATAAGTCTTCAGTAAAGACTTAAAGGTTGAGACCGAGTCTGCGTCTCTCACATGGGTAGGCAGACTGTGTTGTCCATAAAAAATGGAGATCTATAGGAGAAAGCCCTGCCAATCCCGCTGTTTGCTTAGAAATTCTAGGGACAATTAGGAGGCCTGCGTCTTGTGACCCGTAGCGTACGTATTGGTAATTGGTACGGCAGGACCAACTCGGAAGATAGGTAGGAGCAAGCCCATGTAACGCTTTATAGGTTAACAGTAAAACCTTGAAATCAGCCCTTGCCTTAACAGGAAGCCAGTGTAAAGGAAGCTAGCACTGGAGTAATATGATCAAATTTCTCTTGGTTTCTAGTCAGTCGATTCTAGCAAGCCCGTATTTAGGCACTAACTGAAGTTGTGTCCATTTAGTGTCTTTATCCGGGGTAGCCCGGAAATAAAGCATTGCAGTATTCTAACCTAGAATTAACAATGCCATGGATTAATTTTTCCTGCATCATTTTTGGACAGAAGAATTTCTGATTTTTTTGCAATGTTTACCCTAGATGGAAAAAAGCTATCCTTGAAACAGTCTTGATATGTTTTTTCCCGTCAAAAGAGAGATCAGGGTCATCCAGTAGCGCCGTGGTCCTTCACAGTTTTATTTGAGACGACTTTACAACCATCAAGATGAATTGTCAGATTTAAGGACAGATTTAAGGATCGGAGGAGACAGTGTTGTGGAGAGAGGACAATGCTAACAGTCAGAGTAGTGCTAGCATAGGAAACGAAGCTAACATGCTAACAGTGGGGATGGTGCTAGCATAGGAACGAAGCTAACAATGCCTAACAGTGGGGACGGTGTTAGCATAGGAACGAAGCTACCAGAGGGGAAGAATCAATAAATGGATTGATCCATCAATTTGTAACAAGATCCCCCTGTCTGTGCATTGTACCAAGGGTCTACTGGACGTTTCTACTTGCAGGTGAGGCCACAGGATGGTTTGATATTGGGTTATTATCAAAGAAAACAATAGTATCTACAATATGTATGACCTCGTGGTAATATGTATGACCTTTATGGTATAATGATGTCATGCCATAGTCCGTTGTGAGGACGTGAGGAAGAGTTTAAGAAATGAGTGTTTGGGGCCATAAAGTCTCATTCCATTATGTCAAGTGTAGATTAGTGATGTTTAGCGATAGCATCGAGTGATGTTTTAGTATACTGACCTTGGGGGTAAAAAAGTGATGAACTTCAAAGACAGGAGTGCCCATGGAGACTTGCCAGATGTATGTGAAGGAATGAGAACCAAAGGCTATATAAGACGAGAGGGCTCCTTTTTGTCTAGTTAGTTCACCACTGACGAAGGGCAAAGCCCCATGTTCCGTTTTTTGGATGAACCCACAAAGCTTCGCGTGATTCTTAGAATGCTTGGTATAAATCTCCACAGAATGTCTAAGAATATCCCTGGCATCCTTGATTCTTTGATACCTGAGAAACTCATCATAACAGATTCGGCGTCTAATGAACAGGATGCCAGTTCACTCAGCTCAACTAACAGGTAAGCATACTCATTTCATTTTTTGAATTCTGTCAAAATCTGCTTATCTGTGGTAAAGCTGAGCTGTAACGAACTGTAAAAAGCAATATTTTTAAATGGGACGATGGTGGTGTTGAATGATGTAATCGGGATTTAAAGGATGAAATATTAATTACCACAATGACATGATGCTATGATTCAAACAACATAAGTGTGTTTATAGTAATTAGCATAAAATTGGTAAAGATAGACTGATGTGTAGTTTCATCATGGGAGTAAATTAGGTTATGAGACTCTGATGTGTAGCATCATAATGGGAGTAAATTAGGTTATAAGACTCTGATGTGTAGTATCATCATAGAGTAAACTAGATGAACCTCTGATGTGTAGTATCATCATAGTAGTAAAATAGATGAAGCTCTGATGTGTTTGTTCATCCATGGAAAGAATTCATGAAATAGAGAGATGTGTAGTATCATTTATGAAAAGCGATAAACGTCTTTTGGTAGACGAACGTAGAAAGATGTTCGAGGTTCGAGTCCTCAGGATAAATCGTCTTTGGTAGACGAACGTAGGAAGATGCGGGGGTCGAGTCCTCAACATGACGAGATTATAAAATTGAACGAAATCCTTGCTATAGGTTCGAGGCCTTTGATGTGAAAGATTCATCATAAAGTTCTATAAATAATATTTTTTGAGGCTTTGATGTTGTCACGGTTTACTAAGCCAGAACCCAGAAAGCGAGACCAGGACAAGGTGAGTTGAAACGAAGGTGGAGTATTTATTTAACAGATTCATAAAAAAAACGATGCAGAATAACTCCAGGGGACAGAGCGGGCGGCGGAGATGATTGGTGTCTGAGGTGCAGTGGCAGATCGCAATTATGGCTCGCAGCCGCCGACAACCAGGCAGGGGTTGTTTGGGTGAAGGTTCCGGAGATTGACTGTAGATAGAAAGCAAAACGGAGGTAAGTACAACACGGCAAGACAACAGGTGCAAAACAACAAAACTAACGCTAGAAAATCTCAACTAAGGCTGCTACGGCTGACAAACATACTGTTCTTCACTGGCTACGATCTCATGGCTTAGGAGAATGGATTGTCAGGTCAGATACTGCTTTATGAAGGGTGATGAATCAGGACCAGGTGTGCAACGATCGCTGATGAGATGCAGGTGCCGGGTACTAGGGAGATCTCCCGCCCTAGCAACGTCGGGGCCCCGGACAACCCAGGTGCAGGGAGCGTATCAGAACCCTTCAGGAACAGTAGAGATTTAGAGCAGAAAAAATGGCAACATAGTGCAGGTGAACCGACCGACTCAGGACGCGGTTTTCATGACAGATGTGAAAGATTCATCATAAAGTTCATAAAATAGGTTCGAGTCTAGGCTTTGATGTGAAAATATTCATACAAAAAGTTCATAAAATAGGTTTAAAGCCTTTTGATGTGAAAGAATCATAATAAAGTTCATAAACTAGGTTTAAGGCCTTTGATGTGAAACATCACCATAAAGTTCATAAAAATAGGTTTAAAGGCCTTTGATGTGAAAGATTCATCATGAACGTGTTAGTCGGAAAGATTCAACCAAAAAAAAAACAAAATGGAAAGGCCTCAAACCGTGTTAGACAAGCCCTGTCCACAATAAGTACTGTGGATGAATTACGCAAAAGGGCTAAGGGAAAATGGCTAGCCAACTGATGGAGCCAATGGTTGAACAATTATTGAATCATAGCCACCAAAAAGGAACATTTAAAGGCGAACTACATTTAAAAAAAAAATCATTATCAGAAGTGGGATTATTCGATGCAAGTATTTAAAATTACTAACACTGAAAGTTACATAACATTGCAATGGGTGATAAAGAATATCCTCAGAAGAGTATTTATAAGGGGTAAATAGAGCTTGATGTTATTGTAGAAAGTAGTGGAAGAGTCCTGAGTTTTCTGGACAGGAACGGCAGTGTCCTTTGGAAATTACAGTTCCTGTTTTTTTTTTGGTTCCGCTGAAGAATGAAGGAGAGGCTGTTTGTGGTTGAATGGAGGACTTGTTAAACTAACTGAATGGATTATTTCCATGTGAATATATAGAACTTTCTAACAACGTTTCTATAAGGAGTTTTGACGATTTGTAGGTAATGGTAATGACAAAATCATAATTAGGCACGTGCCATGTCCTGTATTTAGATTTTTTCACTCAACTACGTAGACATGCGTCGTGGGTGAAGAAAGTAATAAATATGGGTTTTTCTACGTTTATACCGTTGTTGGATCATGTGATATTGGGAATAAACTGACATAATAATAATGTTGTTTCAGACGTAATGTATAATATTGTAAAAAAAGGCAAATATATAGAGGGTTCGAAGTTTGAAATATAACGATATCATGGTAGAAGCTACGTTAGTAACAGTGAGGGAACTTCATTTTGTATCATGAGGGTTCAGATTCTGAGAAATCATTGTATTGGCGCTATTGGTGGAAATCTATTTATCATTTACAAGGCATGGAGTATCAATCTGCATTCATGAAGTGTACATTCCACTGCTGATGTGATTGATAGTTGAATAGGGGATACTGACGGAGTAATTTGGTTTGGTGATGTTTGAATGCTGTATGATTTGAAGCGTGTGTGGTTTAAAATTGCGGACTCTTTGTATAGCTCGTTTGGTGGAGAATGGTGCTTGCAACGCCAGGGTTGTGTGTTCTATTCCCAAGGTGGGCTGGTATAAGTATAACACATGTAAGAGCTTACTAACTTTGTGGGGTCGCTTGGGATACGAGCGTCTGCTAAATGACTAAACATGTTAAAAATGTTAACTAGTATGGAGAGAGAAGAGTTGCGTGATAGTACATTTTTTTTTTTTGGCATTTGAATAAGGTTTTGATAGATTAAATGAGTGAGAATGGTGGAATATGTCTATAAATAAATTGGATCGTGATAAATGGATGATTTCAATATATGAATGGTAAACTACAGCAAGTGTTTGGTGTTATTGTAGCCTACTTAGAAAGGAATAGTTTTGAACTAGATCTCATTCATTCTGTAAATGTCGGAGTGATGGTTTCATTGCGTGGCTATGATTTTAGTTGATAAACTGACCAAACATGATGTTACTATGGCCAATTTATGATGTTAATGTTGTTTAAAGTTAGTTTTTAAACCCTATGAATAGAGGTAATGGCAGAACGTTGTTTTGGAAAAAAATGTGTTTTTATTAGGACTGGTAGTAAAAATGGAAGAATTTCCATTTTTGTCTGCGGTATTAACCATTGGGGCCTTGCTGCTGAAACGTGAAGAGCGCTGAAATGGACATTATGGGTTACGTTAGGTGTACAAGGATCCGCGTATTTTGTGGTTGAAGTCATAGGAGGTTGAATATTATCGGCAGGAAATGGCTAACTGTTAGCGGTGAGAGCTAGTGCGGTTTTCATTGGGTGACGTCACTGCTCTATGAACTGGAAGTAGTTGCTATGCATGGGCCGCGGCTTTTGTGGAGCGACGGGTAACGGTGCTTCGAGGGTGACTGTTGTCGATGTGTGCAGAGGGTCCCTGATTCGAATCCAGTAAGGGATGGAAAGGCAAATCTTTTACATTTGATGCTATTGACGTGAATTGGTAGTTGACAGTGAGTTGGTTAAGTTAGAGTTTTTAAAACCCTATGCATAGAGGTAAATGAAGAACGTTGTTTGAAAGTGTGTTTTTATTAGGACTGGTAGTAAAAATGGAGGAATTTCCGTTTTTTTGTCTGCGGGTATTAACCATTGGGGCTTGCTGAAAAAACGTGAGAGCGCTGAAATGGACTTATGTGGTGTTACGTTAGGTGTACAAGGATTGCGTATTTTGTAAAAAAATGATCAATTATCAAATATCGTTCCTTATTCAACTATCTAGACATGTTCTTCATTAGTAGTTATCGTCTCTCCACAAAGCAGTACTACTTAATAACATATTCTCATTCTCCTAATTAGAAATAATTACTTCTATTAAACAATCCCATTCAACATCAAGTCAACCTGTCTCAGGCAACCAATTAAATTACTTACTTTTTAAACCCTCTACATATCTATCATACTGCTAAACCGCTAATTTTCCTCATAACAGTACCTCAACAGATGAGAAATTAATTTAAAAGTTATAGTCAAAACCAATAAAACATCCATTCACCGATATGGCAATTTTAATTACTATGTTATCCTATCTGACATGGATTGGTAGGGACAACCATCTTTCCTATAATGTTATCATGAAACCAGTAATTCACGTCAATATGCATCAATGTAAAAGATTTGCTTTCTATCCCTTACTGGATTCGAATCATCAGGACCCTCTGCACACATCGACCACAGTCACCGCCTCGAAGCACCGTTACCTGTCGCTCCCAAAAAAGCCGCGGCCCCTTGCATAGCAAACTACTTCCAAGTTCATAGAGCAAGTGTACGTCACCCAAATGAAACCGCACTAGCTCTCAAAAAAACCGCTAACTATTTAGCCATTTCCTGCCGATAATATTCAACGTCCTATGACCTTCCTACAAATACGCAATCCTTGTACACCTAACGTAACCCATAATGTCCATTTCCAGCGCTCTCTACGTCAGCAGTTTTCAGCAAGCCCCAATGGTTTTAATACCCGCAAGACAAAAATGGAAATTTGCTTCCATTTTTACTACCATCCTAATAAAACACTAACTTTCAACAACGTTCTGCATTTAAACCTCTATCATAGGGTTTAAAAACTCAACTTAACAACATTAACCATCCTAAATTGCCATAGTAACATCATGTTTGGTTCAGTTTTATCAACTAAACTCATAGCCACGCAATGAAACCATCACTCCGCCATTTACAGAATGAATGAGATCTAGTCAACTATCCTTTCTAAGGTAGGCTACAAGTAACACCAAACACTTGCTGTAGTTTTACCATCCATATATTGAACATCATCCATTTATCACGATCCATTTATTTATATAGACATATTCCACCATTCTCACACTCAATTTAATCTATCAAAAACTTATTCAAATGCCAAAAAAAGGTACTATCCAGCACGCACTCCGTCTCTCCATAGCTCCGTTAACATTTTGACTTTTTAAGTCATTTTAGCAGACGCTTCGTATCCCAAGCGACCCCAGCAATTAGTAAGCTCTTACATTTTTATACTTCTACCAGCCCAACTTTGGGAATAGAATACACAACCCTGGCGTTGCAAGCCACCATTCGCCACCAAACGAGCTTACAAGAGTCCTTCTATTTAAACCACACACGCTTCAAATCAATACATTCACACAACTCACCAAACCAAATACCTTCCTCGTACCCATTCAATCAACACATCAGTACAGTGGAATGTACACTCATAAATGCAGATTGGATACTCCATGCCTTGAAATGATAAATAGATTTCCACCAATAGCGCCATTACAATGATTTCTCATCTGACCCTCCTGATAGACACAAATGACGTCCCCCTCACCTGTACTACGTTATCTCTACCAATCAGAGGTTTAGTCCAGGGTATAATACGCTGGTTATACGGCGTATACCTACTTATTTTTCATTTCAGCATTGCGTATACCCACTTCTAAATCCCCCCTGCTGCGCATCATTCAGTTTTATCTGTGAGTCAGATTGCCTATTGTTCTCTTCCTGGGATAGTGAAGCCATGACCACCACAGATCACGACCCTCCATCTCCCTCTTAAATTGGGCTGTACTCCCCTGTTTTCCTGTTAGAGGGTTAACTTTGGGATGAGGACTGTTTTCCCCAATAAAAAGGCAGAGTAGGGCGGGTCATGCCGGGGAAAAATATCCTTGGTTCCCAATTCCCCTTAAGGTTTTTTCCCCCCTAAAAAAAAAAAAAAAAAACTTGGGCCGGTCCCAACTTGCCCTACGAAAAAGGGCCCGCAGCCCAAAAAAAGGGATGAAGAAAGGACCAACGGCGGGGGTGCCACCCAGTTGAGGGGAAAAGAAAATCTTCGGGGTAAGTTTTAAGGTGGTTTCCAAATGAACCCTTATTTTAAACTATTTGGCAAATTGCCGTGACTGCACTTTTAGGGGGAAGAAGAGATTTTCCCCCGCCAATATTTTAGGGGCGAGTCGGCTAACGTTAGGAAGTAGTACGTAGTTTTGGGATTAATGGGGAAACCGGGGCTTTGGGGGGGTTTTTCCCGAAAGTTTTTAAAATAAACCCCAAAAGGTTTCATAAAAATTTTTCCATCCAGACTAAATGAAAGGGATTTTATCTCAAGTTTTTTAAGTTTTTATTTTTGTAAAGGTCAAAAATTAAAACGTTCCCAAGTTATTTAAAGCCCTAAAAATTATAACTTTAAACCAATTTACTTACCCCTAACTAACCTATTTGATCTATTTTAAATTTGCATAGTACCCAAAGTTTTGGTATTTGATTTTTAATTTAAATTTAAAACAAAAAGAAGGGGGGACAAAATATTTTTAAGTTTCACCCCTAAAACAAAATTGGGGTCTTTTCCAGGTTTGTTTTATTTTGTATGGGGCAGGTCCATGAAAAGGAAGGGAAAATTTGGGCGGGATCCCTTTTTTTGTAAAGAGGCTACAAATCAGGCCCCGGGTTGGGCCCAAAGGCAAAAACCCCCAACCCCAAAAACCAGCACCCTTTGGGCGGGCTCTAAACCCGGGACTAGCCGGCAAGTCAATTGTGAGCTTTGGAAAAAAGGGGGCCGGTCACACCCCCAAAGGTCAGAAACACGGGGCCAGAAAAATTGGAAATTCCGGTTATTAAAAAGGTGAAACCCTCACATGAAACAAAAAAGGTGGATTTGGACGGGAAAAATTTAGCCTCATTTTGGAAAATTTTTGGGGTAAATGTTTTTTTTTTTTTATTGCCGTTCTAATTTATTTTGTTGTACCATTTGGTTTTTTTTTTAAAATGTTTATGTTATTTTCCCTTTTTTGAAAATTTTTTGTTTTAAAATTTGTTGTTTTTTTGTTAAAAAAACTCCCCCCAAGTATTTCACTCACTAATCTCCTGTATGCTCGTTTCACTTGCGGGAAAATTTTTCCCCATTTGGTTGGAAAATTTTTAAAGGTAAAAGAGGGGGAAACCCATGTCTTGCCTTGTATTGCTATTGTGACCCACAGTAGTGTGGTGGTTGTGGGGTGTGGGGGTGGGTGTTTGAAAGTTTTGGGGAAAAGAGAGAGAGACGGGGAGTTTGCATAATTAGTTTTTGTTGTTGTTTTGTGGGAACATCAATAAGGGAACGGCCAGACCTGTGGAGGTCTAAAAAAAACCCCAGAAGATTTTCAAACCCAAAGGGAACCCCTCCCCGTTGGGACCCAAAAAACAAAAAATTGGGTAAGTTTGGGTTAGATTGCTAGTTGGGTCCCTTCGAAAGGTGGCACGATAACTTTGTGTGTGGGTTTTGTGTGTGTGTTTTGTGTGGAAAAAGGCCCTTGCACACCGTACAGCTGTGGATACAGGAGTAGTTACATTTTTTTTTTAAAGGCTTCCCCGGATGTCTGGTCTGTAGCATTGTGAACTCCCTTTTGGGATCGACAAGGAGAAAGGGTGTTCGACCCCTCAAGGAAGGGAAATGAATTTTGAAATTCAAGTGTCTTGGCCAGGGGAATTTAGAAAACAAGTTTTGTAAATCTTGAAAAATAAGGTGAGGAAACTGCTTTGCCCAAAGGGGCCCCACACTCAGGCTGGGGAAGGGTGGAAGAGCAACAGAAAGAAGCGCCTTTGAGAATGCAGTGGAGACTATGACGAGTCCTACATAAAGGAAACTAAAAGCTGTTTTCAACAGCCAACCATCTGGCCAAAAAAAAACCGCCCCTTTTTTTGCCCTGGAGCCCATTAAAGCTGCAAACGAATGGGAAAAAGGGGTTTCAAACTTCATTCACTTTTTACAGTGCAACAAAAATAAAAAACCCGTTGCTAGTGAGAGCAGGGGCAAAATCATCAGTAGCATTATGAATCATCCAAAAATTAGCGTCCAATTGACGAGGCATCTTTTTTTAAAGTCAAAAAAAGCTGTCAGGACAGTTTTTTTAAAAAGTTTAAATTCAAAAAGAAACCCCTGAGTTCATTTTCCTGGAATTTGGAAAATGGAAAAAATAAAGGAGGGGCAGAGGGGGCATATTACGGGCGTTACTCACCTTTTAAAAATTGCGGTTTTAAAAAAGTGGCTTCATAAAAACGGGGTAACATTTGTTTTGTTTGGAGCCAGTGTCATGCTAGGAAAAAAGTCGGGAGTAGCAACCAGACTGACTTTGAGACCCCCAAGTTTTTTGGTATGGCCCCTCCCATAAAACCTAGACTTGACTGCTGTTTTCAAATGCATTGATGAGGAAACTTGTCAATAAACTTTAAAACTTTTATCCAGAAGCATACTTCTGTATAGTGTGTAAACCAAATTGAACTTTAACTTTTTTAAAAATGCACAGTTTGAAGAAAGGTTTTTCCAAAACTTCTTCGCTTTTGGCAAATTTTGGGAATGTCGCGGGGGTTGGGCCAGGGGTTTTGGGACTTTCGTGCTGTTTGGACATCCAGGGAAAAACTTTTTGTGCAAGCACTTTAAAAATGCTTGCAGTGATAGAGGGAGGTCCCCCAAAGAGAGGCGGGGGGGAAAGGGAGGTTTTTTTAACCCGTTTTTCAAATTCCAAAAAATTCCCTTTGGGGCCCTTTGGGCCCTAATGTAGGGACACTCTCCATAAAACTAATTTCTCCTGTAACGGAGTTCAGTCTCGTTTCTAAAAAGCTCCCAGAGCAGGCCCCTCCCTGAAACGCCCCAACAGAGTGATCCAGCCCCTTTAAAAGAGAGCCCCAGGTGAAAAATAATTTGACTTTAGAACCCCAAAACCGGGAGGGGGGGGAAAGTTTCGGTCTATAGCCCCTGAAAACAAAATGAAAAGATGAAGTCTATAAATCCAGGCCAGTTTTAAAAAACCTTTAAACCCAATCGGGAGAAACGCTTGTCTTTTGAAGAAAACCATCAGGAAACCTAGCTTTCCTTGGGATCATAAAAGGGGCCCATCAAAGCCCGCACCCGGGCCATGGGGGAAGAAAATTTAAGCGCCCTGGCAAGCGATTTAACTTGTGCCAGCCCAACATTTGAATGGGATGGGGGCCCTTTACTGGAAGACCCCCTTTAGTGACCCCAAAGGAAAAAAACCCACTTATGAACTGTATGAAAAATTCCCTGTCGGTTTAAAGAAAGAGTGTGAAAAGGGTTTTTTTAAAGCCTTTTTAACAATATAACTCAAAAACAAGAGGGCTTTTCCTTCTGATCTAAAAACATATCAAATTTTGATGATGTTTAAATTAAAAGGCCCCCCAACCCCCCCAAAGTTTGACCCTAAAAAATATAAAAGGGGACCCTGGTTGAAGAAGCCATTTGCTCCCTTTTCGGTCCCTTTTAAAGACAGTGGCAGTGTAAAAAGCTCCTGCAGAAAGAAAATTTTTTGTCTGGAATAAAAACTTTAATTTTGGGCAAAGGTAAAAAAACCCGGCTGGGGTTTGAGAGAGTATTTTCACGGGGGTTTTTTGTGGGGTTTTTAAAATGCAATTTTTTTGTTAATTTTTTAACTAATATTTTGTTGAAACAAAATTTTGGTTGAAGGGTTTTTTACCGGGTAAAGAACTTTTTTCAAAAAAAAGCAAATAGCAATTAGAAAAAGGATGCTTTGTCACCTTCGATTTGAAGTTTTTTTTTTTTTTAAAGGGTGAAAAAAAAAAATTCGAAAAAAACCCATTTCCTTTTCCTCTGAAAAATTAACATTTTACTTCATCCGGGCTGTCTTGTGCCAGTAAAAATAAAAACTGTCCTAAAAATCATGATCTTTTTTAAAAGGTGCAATAAAATTTAAACATATTTTTGGGAAAAATTTAAAATCATGTCTTACATGTCACTTTTTCAAAAACCCGGGTTTTTTTTTCTGGACTACAAAAAAAAAAAAGGTGAATACAGGTATACCCCCCTTCCCGGGGACCATTTACACCCAGTTACCATGAAAAATTTATTTAAATTGAACCCTCTTTTGGGGGGGCCTTTGTAAAATTATTATACATTAGCCCTGAAACAACATTACTTTTGGTAAAGGTTTTATTCCATTTATCACATAAACCCCAAAACGGAAATAAACTTAGAAAAACCCAAAATTTATTACTTTTCTTCACCCCGGACGCATGTCAAAACGTTTGTAGTGAAAAAAAAAAATTTTCAGAAAAATGGCACTCTATTAGATTTTGTCTTTCCCTTTTCCCAAAAACCCGTCACAACCCCCCTTAAAAGAACGTTAGAAAGTTCTAAAAATTTCCCCCATGCAAATAACCCCCTTCAGTTTTTTTTAACAATCCTCTTTTAAACCCCAAATAAACCCTTCCTTCTTTTCCAGGGGAAACCCAAAAAAAAAAACAGACTTTTTTTAAAAAAAATTTCCCCAAGGGAATTTGTTTTTTCCCCTGTCCCAAAAAACTCAGACTTTTTCCATACTTTCTACACTAACATCAAGCTCTTTTTTAACCCCTTATAAACTCTTTTGAGGATATTTTTTATCACCCTTTGCAAGTTAGTAATTTCAGTGTTAGAAATTTAAATACTTTTGCATCAAATCCACTTTTTAAAATTTTTTTTTTTTAAATGTAGTTCGCCTTTAAAGGAATTTTTGGTGCTATGTTCAATATTTTTACCTGCCCAATTGGCCCAAATCTCCAAAACCCTTTTGGAAATTCAT
>JAGTTL010001340.1:0-14464 GCA_036851935.1 Coregonus suidteri | reverse complement strand
GTTTGGCCTCCTGCGTGGTCATGCTCAAATCATTTGATGCACTATGAGAGGTAGGCACGCTTTTTCTGTCGTCTTCAGGAAAAGTTAGATTCCTTTAAAAAGCACAAAGTCATGACACACAGTGTTTTGTTCATGAATAATGTTGGATATTAGAGTTTTACTCATAAGTGGATGGTATTGTTAAGATGCAATTGTAATTGTACTTTTTAGCATGATATTAACATTCTGAATTCAACATGTGGTTACTAGCTAGCTAAAGGTATTGTATATAGTGAACGATGGCTAGGCTCCTCCACTGATCCCAGTTCAGTTCAACATGTGGTTACTAGCTAGCCTAAGGTATTGTATGTGTGAACGATGGCTAGGCTCCTCCACTGATCCCAGTCAGTTTCAAACATGTGGTTAATAGCTAGCTAAGGTATTGTATGTGTGAACGTATGGCTAGGCTCCCTCACTGATCCCAGTCAGTTCAACATGATGGTTACTAGCTAGCTAAGGTATTGTATGTTGTGAAACGTATGGCTAGCTCCTCCACTGATCCCAGTTTCACAGTTCAACCCGTGTGGTTAACTTAGCTAGCTAAGGTATTGATATGTGTGAAGGGTGGCTAGGCTCCTCCACTGATCCCAGTCCTTGTATTGTCCGTCGATGTTGTAGAAAGAGGCGACAACGGGACAGAATATGTTGTGCTCTACAGATGTTTTGTCTTTTCTTTTGGGATTGCATGAGAGAATTTCTGATTCATTAAAACAGCTGATCTCCGAAGTCACGTCTATAGTCCCAATCAATCACACACACAACGCAGAGATACAGCACGTGCCGTACTGCACCGGTTACACATACATATAAATACATATACATACATATATATATATATATCAAATATCCTTTAAAAAATATATATTTCGCCTTTAATTTTACTTTACCAACCCCACCACCCCTTCCCTAATTGGAGATAAACTAGTGGACAACAATGCTTAGGCCTCTACTTCATGCTTAATACGATACTATATAACATTTTATGGACACAGTCAATTTTACAGTAGTTCTGTTTGTTTGTCCTCTACCTCTCCGATCTGTTTCTGATGTCCATTCCCCCCCCCCCCCCCCCCTGGTTTGATTTCTATTTGTCATATCTTTCTAACTGTGCTCTTTCACAAAAGTTCTCAACCTATAAAACACTATATACTCTATTATGGACACAGTATGCTTTACATTAGTTATCTTGTGTTATTAGTTGTTGTTATTAGTCCCAACCTTCAATTCCATTCAACACCTCCCTATCTATCTCCTTAACACCATCCATGATTGGATTTCTATTTAGCCATATATTTTTCAACTGTGCTGTGATCTTTCACAAAAGTTCTGAACCTTTCTATTCTCATTGTTTCTACAGATTTTTGCACTAAAAGTATTATTATATTATTGATCGATTGACTATGACTTTTCAGATCACCCAGTAGTGCTTATATGCAGGGGTTAGCTCCACATAAAATAATTGCAATCCTTCAGCCATTCCTGGACCTGTGACCAAAAACAAGCTATATATGGACAGTCCCAAAACAAATGATCTAATAATTCTGTCTCTTTGCAGCAAAATCTGCAGAGCTGGGAAGGTTGTATCCCCATATAAATAACATTATATTGGTTTCAAGAATTTTCTATAATCATTTAAATGGAAACAATTCTAAGTTTTTGAATCCAGCGGCGTCGTTTTGTGTATCAGTTTCATAAAACACTATGCCATGGGATTGGTACGTCAAAAATCTCTTCCCAACTATTTTGCAATCTATATGGGACGGGCTGTCAATTTTTTGGTCCTAAATGAAAACTGGTATACTTTTTTATTTATCACAATTTTCTTTAACCAATTCTTTAACCAATTATGTTCTTTAATGCAGGGGCCGAACAGACAAGTTCCTTACTTTTTCCCCCTTCCACTTTCCTCTTTCATCGTTTTTGCGGTAATGCTGCGATTAGTTGGTTGTAATTTGGGGTAGAGCAGACATTTCCAGATATTTTTGTTAGCTGCATGTGCGAACAACTCCACCAGTCCTATCTATGATATCATTAACGAAGATTATACCCTTTTTATACATTTTTCAAAAAAGTATGGTTTTTATCAATTAGTATATTTTGAGTTTAACCCACAGTATTTGTTGCATTATTTGTTTCTGTCCTTTCTGGTGGATTAAATTGAAATTGCAACCAACTTTCTATAGCTTGTTTTAAAAAATACGCGATATTTCTGAGATTATTTCCTTTTCAATGACAAAGACCAAAGCAGGTGGGAGTATCGTTGTCGAGGACATGGTGTCTCTCTATCACAATCACACGTGAAGGATCTTTTAAACAAACAAAAATAGTTCTACAAGCAGTTGTTACAACAACAAGAAAATAGCTTCAAGTGTTTTGTCCAAATACTGGTGGATTCGACTAATAAAAGACTGGACGACCTGACCAGAGAGGTCCAGGACCTGAAGAACAGTTTGCAGTTCTCCCAGGGTCAGCTCGATGAGTTGAAACAGGAGAACGGCAAGATTACAGCAATCTGTAAGTCATTGAGAGAGGACATCAGTTCTGTCTGTGAATCCATGATAACAATGACGGATAAATCAGACTATCTCAAGGGACAATCAAGGCGGAACAACATGGTTGTGGACGGAATTGCAGAATCTCCACATGAGACATTTACATTTACGTCATTTAGCAGACGCTCTTATCCAGAGTGACTTACAGTTAGTGCATACATTATTCTTTTTTATTTTCATACTGGGCCCCCCGTGGGAATCGAACCCACAACCCTGGCGTTGCAAACGCCATGCTGTACCAACTGAGCTACCTCCCTTGCCGGCCATTCCCTCGCCCTTACCCTGGACGACTTGTGCGCCGCCCACTTTGGTCTCCCGGTTGCGGCCGGCTACAGCAGAGCCTGGATTCGAACCAGGATCTCTAGTGGCACAGCTATCACTGCGATGCAGTGCCTTAGACCCACTGCGTCACTCTGGGGAGGATACACACTCGGGAGGAGACCTGGACGGAGTCTGAGGACAAAGTGAGGGAAATGATCTCTGAGAAATTGAAGATGGACCACAGGAAGATTGAGGTGGAGCGCGCCCCACAGGACTGGGAAAACCCACCTCCGGGCCCAGGTGACAGGGCCCAGGCCGATAGTGTCCCCTGTACTGGTAGAGCATGGCACTTGCAACGCCAGGGTTGTGGGTTCGTTTCCCACGGGGGGCCAGTATGAAAATATATGCACTCACTAACTGGTAAGTCGCTTTGGATAAGAGCGTCTGCTAAATGACTAAAAGTAAAATGTAATAGTGGTCAAGTTTTCCTGAGGTTCAAGGACATGTTGGAGGTTCTGGAAAGAGCCAAGAACTTGAAAGGAACGTATATCTTTCTCAATGAGGACTCTCCTGAAGCTGTGCGCCAGATGAGGAAATTACTTATCCTAGCCATGAAAGCTGCCAGAGCGCGTGGGGACATTGCTTGCATCCGATATGACAGGCTCATTGTCCACCCTCCCTCCCAGAAGCCTGGAAGGGATGAGAGAGCCAAGCCTATGGGTCTATAGCTTCAACCCCGCACAGAGCACATACCTACACTTACACACACCAACACTGATTAATGGACTGCTGAAATGTATGTGTTCTTATCTTGGCTTTGTTGCTCTTTCCAGTATTATGTCTATCTCTAGATGAGCTACCCCAGGAAAGGGCTGAAAATAGCCCATATTAATATATGTAGCCTTAGAAATAGGGTTCATGAAATCAATAACTTGCTAACATCAGATAACATTCATATATTAGCCATTTCTGAGAACGGCACTTAGATAATTACATTTGATGATACAGCACCAGTAGCAATACAAGAATATAACATCTATAGAAGAGACAAGAAAACAGAACATGCTTATGGGGGAGGTGTTGCTGTATATATTCAGAGCATATACCCTGTAATGCTTAGAGAAAGATCTATATCTCAAGTGTTATTGAAGTGTTGTCTTTGCAGGTTCACTTGCCACATCTAAAGCCAGTCAGTATCTAAATAATATGTGTGAAATGCTTGATAGGTGTATGTTGTGTCAATCTGACCTGACTACAAGCTATACCGAGCACTCAAGCCTAAATCCACCCAGGGTGCTCAAAGCACTCCCAACCTGCAGGGTGGCAAACCATGCAAAACCGGAGCTGTTGAAACCAACCACCAGGAAGTGCTCTGGGGACCATATTAACGTGTGCACCCACAAGCAGTGCATGTGCATGGCATCGAAATGTTGGTAAAAGCTTACTTGGCTCTCACTCATTCCTGAGAAGAGATACCATGACCCACAGCTCCTGATCATCCAAAGACGCAACTGGTAGGACAGAATGTGTGTGAATTTCATGCTTCTATATGCCCCTTTGGTTTGGTTGTAACATACAATACAATTATTTAATTAAATTAAATAGTGAAGACTTCATTATGTGAACGTAGAACTTGACAGTAACGTTACTATACTCATGTGTATTGTTAAATGTTTAATTAGGATAATTGATTTTAATTATTAACTTGCAATGATCCTAGGTTAATCTAAATGATGAAATGATTGTTGGTTAGGTCGAGGATTCCAGTAACATTAGTTTATGCTTAATTTTTGAGAAAGTGGAATTGAGAGTTATTTGTAACTAATCCATGGGTTTTTTGTTTGTGTGTTTTTTGAAGGTTATCAACCTATTCTGTCCATCTTTATGACAATAAAAATCATAAAGTGAACAGTTTTGTGAGTTATCCTTTGCGTTCATCAAGGATAAAGCCGTTTTCAAGTTTGGGCAGAGCTGTGGTCAGCCAGAAATCACGCAGACACTTGACAGTTGATAACCAGCGTGGCCAGTGAGGGACGAGGATCAAAGGGCTGAAGTCAAGCTGTCGACGCAAAGGAAGAAGAATTGCCTGTGAAACTCCTACACCATGGCCAAGGAAACTTTGGGGAAAACAGTCAAGCAACTGAAGCAAGAGCGGACCTTAGCCAAATCTGCTTTCACCAGACAAGCGAACTACCTGAGTAAAGCTGCAGCTGGTATGATTAAGCATGAACTAACAAAGGAGTCAGCAAGCTCAGTTCCCTGGCTAGAAGTGTCGGTGATTTCAAATGATGACTACGCTGCTGGCTACTGGCTGAAGCGGGAACTAAGGGAGATGAAGAGGTCAAGCTCGACAAGGACAAGCAGGCTGATCTTGAAAGGACGATTGAAGAGTGCGACATGAAATTGGAGGAGATCCGAGAGGCAGTCCAATTCAACCTCTGGCCAAGATACGGTAAAGAGGAGGTAGACTTTGCAATCCAAGAAGCGGAGAAAGCCTGTGACAGAGCCAAAGAAACCCCCGTCACTGCTATTAACAGGGACGGCTATGAACTACAGCTGGGAAAGAGCGAGGAAAGCTAATCCATGATGCAAGTGAAAGCCTGAAAGACTGGGAAAATGGGTCCTACACGATGAGACTGCAGATCTGAAGGCAGAGTAAAAGATCTGAGAATATTCGGCAGTAACCTCGAGGCCAAAAGAACAGAATTCCTCATCGCACAGAGAATTGCAGAAGAGGGACAGAAGACCTACAGAGCTTCAACCAAGAGCAGTCCCACAACCATGGTGAGAATAAAACCATCCAACCAGTCTACCTAAATTCACTGGGCTTAGGAGGAATTTCCACAGATGGATGGAAGACTGGGAGAGCCTGCAAAAGCAGGGAGAGCCGATGGTTCAGTGGGAGGTGAAGAAGTTTCAAACTTCTTGACAGTGTGGACGAGAGAATATGTAGAGACCTGCGCCTGTCATCATATAACAGTGCTGAAGACATGTTTGGAGTACTCCAAAAACCGGTATGGAAACAAGCAACAATTGCTTGGAGATAATTGAGGACCTGGAGAGGATGCCTCCTTTTTAAAGTCACACCAACCAAGGAAGGTTATTGACCTGATTCAAGCTGTGGGAAAAAAGGCCCTGAATGACCTCACGGAGCTCGAAAGCAGTGGAGCCATAAAGAATCCCCTTGTCATCAGATCCATAGGAGAGCAAGCTGCCCGGATAACATGAAGAGGGACTGGCTGACATTTCATGGTCAACCAAGAAATGGAGTCACACACCTGACAATCACTTCGACAGCCTTCTAAGATTTTTAAAGACACAAGAGGACATTATGGAGAAACTAGACCAGTTGGGTGTAAGTGAAAAACCCTGAAAAGAAAGCTACGTACCCGAAGGAAGCGGTATGCTTCCACAAGGTCCACGAGCGAAAGGGAGGACATGCGTTGTGTGTGGAGATGAAAAGCACCGTCGAGAAGATTTCTTTTGTAAGCAGTTTCAAAAGAACTAAAGCCTAGTGAGAAGCTGAATGCTGTCGAAAGACTGGGAGCATGCAGAAGATGCCTCAGATGTCATGGAGAGGATGAGGAATGTACGGACACTTACCTTTGCAGAAACAGAGACGCAAAAGAGGAAGCTCCTCGGATCACCATTTCTTTCTCTGCCTTAAAAGGAGGGGCTAAGAGGAAAGAATACGTGAAAGTGGAAAAACCCAGGCACCAGGAGACAAACATTCACAGAGGAGCAAGAGAGATTAATACGTGAGCTCACCCCCGAACATGGCAGAAAAATTCAGGAATGCTTTCACCAACATGGCAAAATCACACTGCACTGGAGGAAGCCTTCCTGGGGTAATGGACTCAAGCACACGTGAATTACCATTTATTCTTATGCTTCTCGAAGTAACTACTAACGCAGGGCAGAAAATTGGAACTCTCATTGACTTAGCATCAGACACCAACTACATCACTCCACACAGCCGCCAGGAGACTGAAGCTTCGAAGTGAAAGGATCACACTAGTCGTCCATGGAGTTGGAGGCATGGCCATGAAGTGTGAAGACCAAAAGATACTTACTCAAGGTGAGAGTCAAGACACCAAGAGGCAAGGAGAAAGCTCATGAGCTGTCTGTTTATGGGTTGGATGAAATTGCAAAGTTTCACAGAGCAATCAAAGCACAACACCTCAAGAAGTGTTCTTTCCCCGATACCAACCTGGAAGACCTTCACAGACCAGAACATGTTGAGCTTCTCATAAGCCACCGTCGAAGGAAGACTTGTCCACAGAGAGTAAAAAGGCTAGGAGATCTTGTCCTGTGGGAGAGCCCCTTTAGGAAAGACCGTTGGAGGAGCACATCCAGACCTCTGTGAAGTAGTGGACATGGCCCTGCACAATTCTGAAACTCATTTTGCACGATCTATGAGAATCACAGCAGTAAAGTATCAAGAAATTGCTGAGATGCAAGAAATCTAGAGCTGAAAACTAAAACCACTGTTATTGGCAAAGAGTTCTTGGACTGGTGGGAAAAGTGGGGGACAGCATTGGTGCGGCCTGTGAACCCATGTGTGGAGGATGTCGTTGTGGTAACTGTCAACCAGGAGGCAAAGACATGACTCTTAGTGAAGAAAGAGAGCTTGAGATAATCAGGCAAGGTCTCAGTTACGTGGAGTCAGATGTGCCATAGTCAGGAGCCTCACTGGGACACAAAATACCCTTGGATTGAAGATCCAAGTTCCCTGCCCAACACAGAATGCGCAGTGGAAGCCACATTTCTGAGGACGGAAGAAACAACTCAAGAGAGAACCCGATTGGCGTGCAGCATACACAACTCAAGTTCATGAGAGGGTGTAAAGGAAGGCAGCAAACGAAACGTCACTAGAAAGACATTGCCGACTGGAAAGGTCCAGTATGGTACGTCAGTCACTTGATAGCACAAAACCCACACTCTATAACCTACACCTGTCCGACTGGTAATGGGAACAGCAGCCAGAGGTTTAGAGGAAGCAGCATGAATGACCTTCTTCTGAAAGGGCCTGATGTACTTAATTCCTATTCGAGCGGTACTGCTAAGGTTCAGGAGAGGAATCCATGCTGCTCTCGCGACATCAAAAAGATGTAACAATTCTGTTGTGGCTCGAAGACCTGGAGATGCACCTCCATAGATTCCTCTGGAGAGACGGTGATGATGGGGACAGTGAGGAATATGCCATCACCAGGGTCAACATGGGGCGATCGACCAGCAGGGTGTATCGCACAACTAGCCATTGAGAGAAACAGCGAAGATGCCATGTTCACACATCCGAAAGAGGAACGGAGGGTCCTTGAAGAGGATTCCTACGTAGATGACATCCTGAAATCCCATAATGACCTGGAAAAGCTAGACGGAACCCCAACCAAAAAAGTCGAAGAAATCCTAAAGCAGGTGGATTCTTCTCAAGCCGTGGAGTCCGATCAGGCCAAAGTGGGAGGCAAACATCTACATCAGAACATCCAAACATCGTCAGATGAAGTCTTCATCCTCCCCAACCAAGTGAGAGAAGGAGACAACAGAGCCCTTGGAGTTGGTTATTTAGTCGAATCAGACAAACTGTACCTCATGACCTCGATAAACTTCTCAAAGAGACAAAGGAAGATGAGGATCAGTCAAGATCTCGTTGGAGAGGAAGTGAGAATGAAAACTCCAAACCCACTGACCAGAAGGCAACTGCTTAGCCAAGTAGCTAGTTTGTATGACCCAATAGGCCTTGCAACACCTGCCAAACAGAAAGGAGCCATTTTAGGTCAGAAAAGCATTCCAAAGAAACTGGAGGCAAAGCTCCTAACAAGAGACACATGGGACACACCTCTGTCTGAGAAACTTAGAGGAGAAGCAATCCACCTGTTTGAGGGAATACACAGACACCTCAACAAATTACCTTTCCATAGAAGCCTGACTCCAGTCCAAAAGGATTGGAGAACCCTGGGGAATAACATTCACAGATGGGAGCGACCAGAGTTATGGAGCAGTGGCATACTTCAGGTTGGAGAACCGAGCAAGAGGCATCCTGGTTCCGACTTGTTGAGTCCAAAGCCAAGCTTACACCACTTGACCAAAAGGGGAGAACCAGTGAAGGCTGAAGTCTGTGGTGCTGTGTTCGCTGGGAGCAAGACTTAGGAAATACATTGAAAAGCACAGTCGGATTGCAAGTAGGACGTTGGATCCATCTGTTAGTCATAGTCAAAACTGTGCTGGGTATGCATCCAAAGGGACAGTTATGGGTACCAGACCTTTTTTTGCAAGACAGAGTGGGAGAGATCCAGAAGTCCACATCAGTTTGAGGACTGGAGATGGATTCCAGGTGAGCAAAACATTGCTGACCTCATGACAAGAGGAGCAACCCCAGAGGACCTCCAAAGAGAACTCTGTGTGCAGAACGGCCCAGAGTTTCTGAAACGACCTGTAGAGGATTGGCCGACAAAGTCAGCCAAAGAAGTCGCTGCAGATGCCCAAAGAAGGCATAAACAAGCTCCAAAGGGAAAATGTTTTGCACAGCAGCACTGACCCAGAGCGCAGGTGGGAAAAAAATCCAACATGCTCCCACGTGATACAAATATCTCCAACCTCTGACAAAGGTAAAGACCTGCAAAGACTAGCCCTAATGGGGGAGGGCACCAAATCCAGGTCCAACGACCCACCTTCTGGTTATTCAGTGGGAATATCCTTAACATCAAGCAAGTTCAGCAGTTTAACCAGGTTGACAAGAGTCATTGCCTGGGTGTGGAGAGCTGCCACAAGGTGGAAAGAAAATGCTAGCCAAACCACCACCACAAGCAATCCAAAGAAAAAGGAAATTCCTTCAGCTCTTGAGATCAAGTCCAGAATCAAGAACGCTACACTTACAATCATGGAGTGTGAAGATGCACTCAGGGATCTCTTCCTTGCAGCCCAAAAGGATGTAGAAACCTGGCCAGACCACCACACTCAGCAGGCTTGCTGTGGTCAAAGAGGAAAACACTGGACTCTTGCTCTGTGGAGGAAGATTCCAAATCTTTAATGAAGAAAAAACTGCAGTACAGGCTTGCCAGAGTTATTGACGTTTAATAACTGACAAGAAGGGAATGTGAGGGCTGTATATCTTCCGATCCTTCCCAGCTACCCAGTCGCAACTGTGAAGCCCACTAAAAAGATGGAAAAAACATTCAAATCAAAGATACCAGCAACAGTTCTCCAGGGATGTCAGACGGATAGTTGTCTTGCTTCGCAGTTTTGAAGAGCAGCAGCAACAGGAGTCAAAATAGAGTAACTGAATCCAACACATCACAGTTGTCTGTGTGACCTCATTGGGTTGAAGTAACCAGGAGGTCAAGTGGGGAGTGTTGTGTCAATTCCTGACTACAAGCTATACCGAGCACTCAAGCCTAAATCCACCCAGGGTGCTCAAAGCACTCCTAACTGCAAGGGGCAACCATGCAACCGGAGCGGAGCTGTTGAAAACCAACCACCTGGAAGTGCTCTGGGGACCATATTAAACGTGTGCACCCACAAGCAGTGCTATGTGCATGGCATCGAAATGTTTTGTAAAAGCTTACTGGCTCTCACTCATTCGCTGAGAAGAGATACCAATGACCACAGCTCCTGATCATCCAAAGACGCAAAGGTAGGGACAGAATGTGTTGTGAATTCATGCTTCTATATGCCCCTTTGTTTGGTGTAAACATTACAATACAATTATTAATTAAATTAAATAGTGAAGACTTCATTATGTGAACGTAGAACTTGTACAGTGTATGTGATGTAAATAGAGAGGTCTACTTTCTTGGGGACCTGAATTATGACTGGTTTTCATCAATCTGTCCGCTCAAGAGGAAGCTTCCTCACTGTTAACCAGTGCCTGTAATCGGGTTCAGGTTTTATTAATCAACCTACCAGGTGGTTACAAACACTACAAGTAACAAGATCCATCCACATGTATCAATCACATTTTACTAATACTGTAGAACTTTGTTCTAAAGCTGTATCCGTACCCATGGATGCAGTGATCACAATATAGTGGCTATATACAGGAAAGCCAAAGTTCCAACAGCTGGACCTAAAATAGTGTATAAAGAGATCATACAAAAGATTGTGCAGGTGACTCATATTTTAATGATTTGGAGAACATATTTGTTGGTCTTATGTGGTTGAATACGGAGCATCCCCCTTCCCCCCCCCATTCAGATGCTGCACATGATGAATTTATGAAATTGCTTCTTCCAGATTATTGATAAACATGCACCTGTTAGGAAACTGACTGTTCGAACTGTTAAGGCTCCATGGATTACTACTGAGGATGTTAGCTGACTCTATAGAGGAAAGTCTTTTGTCCTCAGGCCTGGATGGAAGCCAAAGTAATTCCGCTACCAAAGGAATGGTAAAGCGGCCTTTACTGACGTTCTAACAGTAGACCTATAAGCTTGCTGCCCAGCTCTCAGCAAACTGTTGGAAAAAATTGTGTTTTTACCAAATACAAGGCTATTTTCTCTGTAAACAAATTAACAACAGGACTTTCAACATTGCTTATAGGGAAAACCACTCAACATGTACTGCACTGACACAAATGACTGATGATGGTTGAAAGAAATTGATAATAAGAAGATTGTGGGAGCTGTACTGTTAGCTTTCAGTGCAGCCTTTGATATTATTTGACCAAAACTTGTTGTTGAGAAAACGTATGTGTTACGGCTTTTCAACCTCTGCCATATCGTGGATTCAGAGCTATCTATCTAATAGAACTCAAAGAGTTTTCTTTAATGGAAGCTTCTCTAATGTCAAACATGGTAAAGTGTGGTGTAACCACAGGCAGCTCTCTAGGCCCTCTACTCTTTTCTATTTTTGACCAAATGACCTGCCACTGGCATTAAACAAAGCATGCGTGTCCATGTATGCTGATGATTCAACCATATATGCATCAGCAAACACCAGCTAATGAAGTCACCGAAACCCTTAACAAAGAGTTTGCAGTCCTGTTTTGGAATGGGTGGCCACTATTAAAACTGGTCCTGAACATCTCTAAAACTAAGAGCATTGTATTTGGTACAAATCATTCCCTAAGTTCTAGACCTCAGCGAATCTGGTAATGAATGGTGTGGCTAAATTAATTGGTGTTAACTTAGATTGTAAACTATCATGGTCAAAACATATAGATTCAATGGTTGTAAAGATGAGGACGAGGTCTGTCCGTAATAAAGAGATGCTCTGCTTTTTGACACCACACTCCAAAAAGCAAGTTCTGCAGGCTCTAGTTTTGTCTAATCTGATTATTGTATAGATGTGGAAGGTAAGGGTGCTCACGAGCGGCTAGATGTTCTTTACCATTCGGCCATTAGATTTGCCACCATCTCTGTATACCCCGTCGCAAGACCCACTGGTTGATGCTTATTTATAAAAACCCTCTTAGGCCTCACTCCCTCCCTATCTGAGATACCTACTGCAGGTGTGGGCAAATGGGGTCGCCCCAGGGACATGTGTGCATTGGGGACCGTTAACATACAACACCCGTTCTTGCCATTCACATTCTGTGAAATGTTCCCCAAAGCGCACACATCCATGTTCGCTCCTATTTTCAGTTCGCTGCAGCTTAGCGACCGGAACGAGCTGCAAAAAACATTCAAACTGGACTAAACGTAACCATCTATTAATTAGAAGACTCAATCATGGACACTCTACTACTGACAGAGTTGTGGCTGGCTTCGCGTGATGTATTGTTGTTGTCTCTACCTTCTTGCCTTTGTGGTGTTGTCTGTGCCCAATAATGTTGGTACCATGTTGTGCTGCTGCGCCATGTTGTGTTGGCTTAACCATGTTGTTGTCAGGTGGTGTTGCCTACCATTTCTGGGATGTTTGTCATAAAGTTGTTGTCTTCTAGGGGTCTCTCCGTTTATGTAGTGTTGTGGTGTATCTCGTTTATATGGGTTGGGCTTTGTCAATGATGGTGTGTTTTGTCCTATATTTGTGTATTACTAAATTTTTAAATCCCCGAGGGCGAGCCCCCCCTCCCCACCGGAGGCCTTTTTGCCTTTTTGTAGGCCGTCATTGTAAATAAGAATTGTTTCTTAACTGACTTGCCTAGTTAAATAAAGGTTTTTTTTAAAAAGAATACCCTGCCAAAAAAACATGACCCCATTTGCCCCATGTAGGTGGGGCAAGGTGGGTAACGGCCCTAGCCCACACCAAAGCCCACACCCCAGCTCAACAAGGGATAGCCCACACCTAGCCCAACACAGGCTAGCCCACACCTAGCCCAACATCAGCCCACACACAGGCTAGCCCACACCTAGCCCCACACTAGCCCAACCACAGGCTAGCCCACACATAGCACCTAGCACCACATCAGACCCAACACAGGTAGCCCACACTTATACCCAACACCTAGCCCAACACAGGCTAGCCCACACCTAGCCCACACCTAGCCCAACACAGGGCGAGCCAACAACTAGCTACAAACTAGCCCAACACCAGGGCTAGGGCACACCCCACCCACACACACCAGCCCATTACAGGCATCAGCCCACACCTAGCCCACACCTACACAACACAGGCTATGCCACACACCACGCCCACCACCTAGCCAACACAGGCTAGCCCCACACCAAAGCCCACACCTAGACAACACAGGCTAGCCCACAACCTAGCCCACACCTAGCCCACCAAAGGCTAGCCCCACACCTAGCCCACAACTAGCCCAACATCTAGCCCAAACACAGGCTAGCCCACACCTAGGCCCCAACCACAGGCTAGACCACACCAAGCCCAACACTAGGATAGCCCCACAACTAGCCCAACAACAGGACTAGTCCAACACAGGCTAGGCCCACAACCAAGCACACACACAAGCCCACATCAGCCATCCAGCGACCGCTACACCAGGCATCCATAGCCATAGGAATGTTATCTATGCTACTGCACGGCAAGCGCGTGTAGGCAGGGGGCACACAAGTCTGGAACCAAGAGGACATGAACCAGCTTATACACACAAGCCATAAGACTGTTACACAATGAATGCGAAATAGTTTAATCAAATGTCGACCAGGACTACCTGCATTGACCCTTTTTTGCACGGGACTCTCTTGCACTGACTCTACGCAACACACACACACACACACACACACACACACACACACACCACAACACACACAGATTCAACCAATCATCACAGACGCTGCTGTTACTGGCTATATATTATCCTGTTGCCTAGTGGACGTTACCCCTACCTACAGTATAGGTACATATCTACCTCAATTTACCTGGTACCCTGCACATCGAATCGGTTACTGGTACTTCCTGTATACCAGCCATGTTATCACCTGGTTACCCCTGCACATCGACCCCCTTTTCGGTACTGGTACTTCCTGTATACAGCATCGTTATCACTTGGTATACCCTGACACATCGACTCGGTACTGGTACCTCCTGTATACAGCATGTTATCACCTGGTACCCCCGCACATCGACTCGGTACTGGTACTTTCCCGTATACAGCCCTGTTATCACCTGGTAAACCCCTGCAATCGACTCGGTATGGTACTTTCCCGTATACGCCATGTTTCACCCCGGTACCCTGCACATTTATCAGTACTTGCACCCCTGTTTAAAAAATG
>JAGTTL010001339.1:0-14477 GCA_036851935.1 Coregonus suidteri | reverse complement strand
AAATTGAAAAAACCCCACATTAGATTTGATTTCCCCCCCCCCCCCAAAAACTTTGGGGGGTTTTTCTAGGAGAGTTCTAGTATTTGGAAGGCAAATATGGGTGCCCATTAGACGCACCCATCTTCAAAAGGCATCAACAGCTTTGTGTTTCATTTGGGAAAAAATAAACTTACCCAGGTTGCCAGGTCCCTCTGAATGTTAAGAATTTTTTTTTCAAAATCACATTGTCAGAGTCGTTGCCCCGGGAATTGCAAAACCAGCATTGGTTTCAGTCTCTGAATTAGGGGCACTTTTGTGATGGCAGTCTTGGCTTGAAATTTACTTTTTAACGTCATTTAGCAAAAACGCCTTTAAAAGGGAAGCGACGAAAAAAATTTGGGCATTCCCCCTAAAAACCCAGTGGGTTTAAACCAAACTTTAAAATTTGTTTTTTTTAAAAATCTTTTTTTTTTTTTTTTTTTTTAGGGGGGGGGGGGGGGGCGGGTTTTAAAAGGGGTTTCCCTTTATCCTATCCCAGGTTTTCCCTTTAGAGGGTGGGTTTTTTCAAAGTCCCGGGAATGTGGTGATTAAATCCGCTGTCCTGGCGTCGGGAGGGAGTTTTTCCACCATTGGGGGTCCCAGACCCAGCGAACAGTTTTGACTGGGTGAGGGGAATTATGTTTCCGCAGGGGAAGGGGGAGCCAGAAGGCCAGAGGTGGATAAAAGCAATCCCCTCGTTGGGTGGGGGAAACCCGTTTAAAGACCCTAAAGGGTTTACGGGGTGCCGTTCCCCTCCAGCTCCATAGGCAAGCACCATGGCCCTTGTAAACAGATGTGAGTTAAAACGGGAAAGCCAGGGGAAAGTGTGCGGGGGGGAAGGGTGACGTGAGAAAATTTGGAGACGGGCTTGCGGCATTCTGATGAGATGTAGGGGTTTAATAGGCACAGGCAGGCCGAGCCCCAGCATAAAAAGCGAGTTTGCAGTAATCCAGGACGGGGCGGGATGACAAGTGCCAGGATTATGACTGTGCCGCTTCCTGTGTAAGGCAGGGTCGTACTCTCCGAATTGTGTGTAGAGCATGAACCTGCAGGATCGGGTCACCGCCTTGATGTTAGCAGGAGAACGACAGGGTATTGTCCAGGGTCACGCCAAGGCTCTTCGCACTCTGGGAGGAGGACACAACGGAGTATTCAACCGTGATGGCGAGATCATGGAACGGACAGGCCTTCCCCGGAGAGAAGAGCAGCTCCGTCATGCCAAGGTTCAGCTGAGGTGGTGATCCGTCATCCATACTGATATGTCTGACAGACATGCAGAGAAGCGATTCGCCACCTGGTTATCAGAAGGGGGAAAGGAGAAGATAGTTGTGTATCGTCAGCGTAGCAATGATGGAGAGGCCATGTGAGGATATGACAGAGCCAAGTGACTTAGGTGTATAGCGAGAATAGGAGAGGGCCTAGAAACTGAGCCCTGGGGGACACCAGTGTGTGAGAGCACGTGGTGCTGAGACAGCTTTCTCGCCACGCCACTTGGTTAGGAGCGGCCCGGTCAGGTAGGACGCAATCCAAGAGTGAGGCCACGCCGGAGATGCCCAGCTCGGAGAGGGTGGAGAGGAGGATCTGATGGTTCACAGTATCAAAGGCAGCAGACAGGTCTAGAAGAGGACAAGAGCAGAGGAGAGAGGAGTTAGCTTTAGCAGTGCGGAGAGCCTCCGTGACACAGAGAAGAGCAGTCTCAGTTGAATGACCAGTCCTGAAACCTGACTGGTAGTATCAAGAAGGTCATTCTGAGAGAGATAGCAAGAGAGTTGGCTAAAGACGGCACGCTCAATAGTTTTGTAAAGAAAAGAAAGAAGGGATACTGGTCTGTAGTTGTTGACATCAGAGGGATCGAGTGTTGGTTTTTTGAGAAGGGGTGGCTACTCTCGCTCTCTTGAAGACGGAAGGGACATAGCCAGCGGTCAAGGATGAGTTGATCAGCGAGGTGAGTAGGGGAGAAGGTCACCGGAGATGGTCTGGAGAAGAGAGGAGGGGATGGGGGTCAAGCGGGCAGGTTGGTTGGGCGGCCTGCAGTCACAAGTCGCAAGATTTTATCTGGAGAGAGAGGGAGAGAAGAAGTCAAAGCATAGGGTAGGGCAGTGTGAGCAGGACCAGCAGTGTTCATTAGACTTAAACGATGATTGGATGTCGTCAAACCTTCTTTTCAAAGTGGTTGACGAAAGTCATCCACAGAGAGGGAGGGGGGGGGGGGGGGGGGGTAGATTCAGAGGGGAGGAGAATGTGGCAAAGAGCTTCCTAGGGTTCGAGGCAGATGCTTGGAATTTAGAGTGGTAGAAAGTGGGCCTTAGCAGCAGAAACAGATGAGAAAATGTAGAGAGGAGGGAGTGAAAAGATGCCAGGTCCGCAGGGAGTCTAGTTTTCTTCCATTTCCGCACAGCTGCCGGAGCTCTGTTCTGTGAGCTCGCAATGAGTCATCAAGCCACGGAGCTGGAGGGGAGGGACCGAGCCGGCCGGGAGGATAGGGTACACAGAGAGTCAAAGGATGCAGAAAAAGGGAGGGAGAGGAGGGTGAGGAGGCAGAATCAGGAGATTGGAGGGAGAAGGATTGAGCAGAGGGAAGAGATTATAGGATGGAAGAGGAGAGAGGGGAGTAGTGGGAGAGAAGAGAGCGAAGGTTTGCGGCGGCGCATATTACTATCTGTGTAGGGGCAGAGTGAGTAGTGTAGGAGGAGAGCGAGAGAGAAAAGGATACAAAGTAGTGGTCGGAGGTAGACATGGAGGGGAGTTGCAGTGAGATTAGTAGAAGAGCAGCATCTAGTAAAGATGAGGTCAAGCGTATTGCCTGCTTGTCGAGTAGGGGGGACGGTGAGAGGGTGAGGTCAAAAGAGGAGAGGAGTGGAAAGAAGGAGGCAGAGAGAAATGAGTCAAATGTAGACGTAGGGAGGTTGAAATCCCCCAAAACTGAGGGGTGAGCCATCCTCAGGAAAGGAAATTATCAGGCGTCAAGCTCATTGATGAACTCTCCAAGGGAACATGGAGGGCGATAGATGACAATGATATTAAGCTTAAATGGGCTAGTGACTGTGACAGCATGGAATTCAAATGAGGAGATAGACAGATGGGTTAGGTGAAAAATTGAGAATGTCCACTTGGGAGAGATGAGGACTCCTGTGCCACCACCCCTCTGACCAGATGCTCTCGGGGTATGCGAGAACACATGGTTCAGACGAGGATGAGAGCAGTAGGGAGTAGCAGTGTTTTCAGTGGTAATCCATGTTTCCGTCAGCGCCAGGAAGTCGAGGGACTGGAGGGGTAGCATAGGCTGGGATGAAGTCAGCCTTGTTGGCAGCAGAACGGCAGTTCCAGAGGCTGCCTGAGACCTGGAACTCCAGGTGTGTGGTGCGTGCAGGGACCCACCAGGTTAGAGAGGCAGCAGCCACGCGGTGTGAGGCGTTTGTGTAGCCTGTGCGGAGAGGAGAGAACAGGGATAGGCAGAGGCATAGTTGACAGGCTGTAGCAAAAGGCTACAATAATGCAGAGGAGATCGGAATGAAATGAACTAAACATCTGGGAAAAGGAGAGAGCAGGGCCTCCCTCACCAAAACTCCCAAATATAACTCTCCCAACTTCCACCTCAGAAAATATAATTGTTTCACTGAAACACCCGAATAAAACTCTCCCAACTTCCACTTTAGAAATTAGAATGTTGTAAAACTACAGCGGTTCAATGTTTCAAGGAATAGACTCAACTTACTTTATTCAGCTAGCTAACTATGACGCCATAGCTAACTAGCATGCTAGCATCCAATAACACACAGTTTAGCACCCAATACTTGGTTACAACAAACTACCAATAGTGTGTTAACACACTAAACAGGTAATTCGTGTCCGTGTCTAGTTCCTTTCATAACGCAGCAATAATTAAAACGTTGGCTAGCTAGCACAAAGATATTGTATTTAGCTGCTACAGTACTGCTAGATGGTAGTGTTGGCTAGCTAGCAATGGCTGCTGTGTTGACTTAGTTTGAAAAAAACGGTGTTGCTGCGAACGAATGTAGCTGGCCAAAATTATATTGTATTTGTTGCTATAGTACTGCTAGCTGGTAGCGTTGGCTAGTAGCAATGGCTGCGGTGACTAAATTGTCAAGGGAGAAAACCAACCTTAAGAAAAAAAGGGTAGAGAAGGAAGTCAATGACAATGAAAAGTGGATCTAGTCTCATCATCAGCCAGTCTGACACACAGAGTGAAGATACCAGTTCTACTGAATCGACAGCAAAATTGAGTTTCAAGATAGTGAAGTTGAGGCAGTGGAAGGTACTCCTCCAAAAAACTGCCAAACACATGCTGACCAAGAGTCAGATGGTGAACTCCAGGCAGTGGGAAGGTACTCCTCCAAAACTGCCAACACACGCTGAGGAAGAGTCAGATGGTGAGCTTGAGGCAGTAGGTGGTACTAAGCCACTGCCTGGAGTTCACCATCTGACTCTTCGTCAGCATGTGTTTAGTCCAGATTCTATTGTATTCTCTCTTTCTTGAAGTACTCGACATTCGTATTACACCAGATGATTTAACAGTCTGAAATTGATTAAACAATGATATGACAATGGCTCTACACATACAGTACAAAATGAAATTGGACTGCCTTACTTGTCCATTTAAAATGAATAACCAGTCAGACAACACATAGGTTTACCTTTTTTGAAGACATTTTCAATCTTTAGAAACACTAAGTAAAGAAACGGAAAAGAACATTAACCTCTACTACCCAAGACGTTATCCATAATGTCCATCTTGAATCAGAACTTAAATGAGGGAAAGAGATGACTACAACTTCTCAGGCTATCGTGACACTGCAAATGCATTTGAATAATGTTGGTGTTATAGAACGGATAAATTGCACTTTTCATTATCTGGATTGTTTAAATTTAGTCAGCCCTTTAGTAAAAATGTATCAAGCCGTAGCATGCATTATATATTTTACGTGCTTATGCTAGTAATAGACCAATGTTGTTCTTCATCAGGACCTAAGAACACGATTACTCAGCCCTGTAACACAGGCAGTGGTTACACGCGGCACTATCCAAGTAACGTAGCTAGGCTAAACTATCTATTAGCCAACTGGCTAATTAGCTAAACTGGCAAGCTTCCTCGCTAGTAGATAGCCTGACATCATCAAAATGTCTTTATCTGGGGAGCTGGGAGTACACTAAGTTAACTTGGTTTAAATAGTACACGGCCGGATAACTTACCCTTTCGTAAAAACTTCCAAGAGGTGAACTGTGTTGGTCAGTCGGAGTCAAATGGCGTCTTCGCTGTTCAGCTGTGTTGTTTCACTTTGACCAATTAGTACGGTAGGTGTTTCTTTCTGGCTCCAGCCTCAGTATTGTTAGTTTCCACACCCACTTCTATATTTGCAATGACGGATAATGGAGTCAAAAATGAATATTCAGGATGAACCGTCGTCAGGCCACCACTACTGCTAGCTGCTTTATGAAAATTATTATAGGCTACATTCATAAATTAATATAATACAAAAATATTATTTGTAGGTATCGTTCCCTCTTCCATAGGCCTATACTGAGGTCAAAATGACATTATTAATTTCCATACATTTATTACATCGGTAGAATTATGGAAAAAAATATATTGCGGAGGGAAGAGCTGGATCCACTTCCTTTATGCTGGGTCCCAATATCTTGGGATGTAAAGTACTTATTTAGAACGTAACAAATGTTCCTACACACTTAGAAAGACAACGTTACCAGTGTACCACCACTTGACTTACAGACGACGTTACAAAATGTATTTCTATCATTCTGATTGTAACGTTACATGAAGACAAAAACCATAGCTCTAAATGTAACGTTATGAAATGTTCCTAGGATATCTCCAAAATAACATGATATTCAGAAACCTTTCATGGACTACCAAGGAACGTTTTAAAGGTCCCATGATGTCCGTTATAGCGACCAGATATTTATAACCTCTATAATACTTATTAGAAACGTTATGAATGTGCCTGTAATGTCCCAAACAGGCTATGACATTCAGTACCTCTGGAAAGACTTAAGGGGAATGTTACAAATGTCTCAGTTTGACGGTCCTGTTACCTGGATTGTTGCGATTTTTGTGGGACTGGAGAACAAAATGCCAGGAAAGTAAAATAAGGTTATTACCTGGATTCCATGCTTTTAAAATAACTGCTATTACTGAAAAGTATAGAAACACTTTAGTTTCCGGTTCTTTTTCGGTAGAACAGGTTCCAACCCTAGATTACAACACATGTAGAAAAACTGCTGGACATTACATTCAGGCAGCTTCAAAATAGTAGTGCAACCGTCAACTTCTCTCTCTAATGCATCCGCACTGTCTGCAGTGAAGTATGTTGATGTAAACGAACTCAGAAATCTCAAATAAATTGATTATTTATTAAATTATCTTGACGAAATGATGTACATTCAATCACGCAGACAAACCCAAAGTCTCTAGTTAGCTATGTGACTTGTGTAGTGTATTGGGATTTTGTCTGTGTTAAATGTTTTTCATGAAGAAATGGAATGTTCTTTATTTAGGGCCAGAGGGGGATGTTTTTATGATAAATGTGCCCGTTTGGAGGGTGACGCCCGAGGGGAGACTGGTGATTGGCCAGAAGAGGGGGTAACCCTTATTTTGGCATTGTCTATATAAGAAGGGTTTAGACAATAACGGACAGAGCGGTTATTATAATTCGAGGCCACTGCTCTCCAGACCCCGCGAGTCTGTAAACTTATGCTGTAAGCTTGTGATAATGAATAAAGACTTTCTAATCAAAGTACAGCTTAGGCAGACTCCTTTGTTTTACAGCAAGAGCACCTGCAGCCGACGCGACACGACAAATGGTGGCCAGTACGGGTACTGATTGCATCTTTCTTGGTTTCCTCTTGAGACGCGAGGTGATTATTGTTCAAGCCGGCTAAGGTGAGATTTATCACCATTTGGGCATTAATTGTGTCGATTGCTCATTGGGGAAATGAGAGAGTATGTACAGTGTGATTTTGGGCTGGTGTTGGTGTGATTGCTGTTGACTAGGAGGCTGAAGAAAATATTCTAAATTTGGTTGATGTGTAAACGCTGTTTACAACAATGGATTGTACAAATGGATTGGTAGAGAATAATGTTGGAATACGTATGCATATTTAGGGCACCGTTAATCTGGTTAAGACCTCAAACGAGGCGATTCTTTAGGAATCGGCCATAAAATCCTTGCAACGCGTTCGGTGGTGTGAGGTTAATTCTGGGAATTATGAGCTGGACGGATTCTATGAATGTTAGACTCATCTTATAGTTGACAAAGTATTTGTTTGGGGTAACCTCTCTATAATTATCCAGAACTCAAGGCAGCATAAAGTTAGACGGGGATAATTGGACAATTATTTGACAACGGTGCAGGTTACTTAGGGCTGGGTAGACCGCAGTTAGCTAAAGGCTAATGCTAATGCTGATGCTAAATGCTGAATTGGGTGTCATGCTACATAGTGGCTAATGCTAAATGCTAAGGCTAAAGGCTAATTGTGTTGTGTGCTACATGCTAACGTATCCTTAGAGACTCAATTGCGATGGATTACAGTCTCTTAAAATATGTCTGTATGTGTGGAAGTCTAAGTTCTACGCAAATGTGAGCTCTGTTATGTGTAATTGTCTGACTATAGGTATAAAATAGTGAAGCTGTAGCGTAATGCTATCGTTCTATGGTGTGGCAAGCATGGCTTTTAAATGGATGTGCGCATCCGCAGGATTTTACAGCGTTAAAACTACGACATGCGGTTATGTGCTAAAACTACAAACACGGCATTATGGGTAAGGGTCATAGGTCCCATCTGGGGGTTACACTGCAGGGAAAAATGGAGATTCAGTGGGACTGGTAACTCTTTAGGTTTGGGGACAGAGAGAAAAATTGTCCTTCCATGGTAAAATTAATGATAATGGTTTTGCGCATGCGTTTAATTTTGCGACCCTACACTATAAACGTGGGAGTTGAAGTTTATGACACGAGATTGGGACACGTTTTGTTTTACGGCACTAGGACTACAACACGTGTTTGCTAATGGGTAATATTTCTGCTGCGTGCTGCAGGGGGAGACAGAAATAGACACAGACGAAGGAACAAATACGCATAAAGAGATTTTAACACGAATCTTATAGGTTAAACGGCGGTTTGGTTAAAGATTAAAACTTGTTTTGGGACCTATTGAATTTCTAAATTAGATATATGGTAACGGATTATAATAAATTGAATTAAATAATTAAATGACGGAATAAAATAAAATAAAAATATTTCTGAGCGATCTATTTGGTTCTGAATTAATTCTTAGAGCGAATGTAGAACGGACGAATATTGAATGTGGATAACTTGGTTAATTGCATAAACTGCTGAAATCTTGTCTGTTTCTATGTTTTTTCAAATATGAGAGAAACAGGAGCGAGGCAGACGGGAGAGAGAGAGGAGGGCCTGACGTGTGCGTGGCGTGACGTGACGTCACATGACGTGACAAGGTGTGACGCAGGTAGAGGATCAGATATCAGGCTAGGTTACAAAATCTTCCTTTTACAGAAATGTGATAAAATGACAATTTCGCATAGACTTGGCAAATACTATTTGAATAAAATTTGCATTTTGGAGGTTATGTGCATCACTGGACTACAGTTCGATTGGAAATCAGGTACTGACATTATTCTGCAATTAAGATACTTGGGGTGCATATTAAACAATGGGGTTTATGCAAATTATAGTGATTTTAGGTTAGGGGCTTTGTTTTTGGGATTGCTTTGAAGTTTAATACTTGCATTTGATGGGTTATGGTGAGAGAGCCACTAATTGCTAAATTGGTAAAATATGATAGGGAAATAAAAAATTGATTTTAATTATTCATTTTTTTTTAAATTAGATTTTTAATTTATTTTTAATTTTTAGTGGAAATGGTTTTTGAATAAAACATTTAATTTAATTTTTAATATTCATATTTTGGTTGGTTTATTTAAAAAAAAAAATATATATATATTTTTTTTTGAGTTCTTGTGTTTATATTAAGAATTACAGGGGGGAAGCCATAGTCTACATAGGCTATATAGTCTAAAATAAGATAGTTAAGATAGTTCACAATAAAGGAATATAAAGGGTTGTTACAATGGGGAAAAAGATATCAGGACTATGAAAGTCATTACACGGGTTGAAATAGTGGTAATCCTTTAACTAAAGTGTTGCTAAGTTATCCGGCAAGTGAAACAAAAGTTGCTCTTCATTGTCAAACAAAAATTGATAAAATATTTCAGCGATAAGATAAACAAAGCTATAGAAACAGAGGACTGTAAGTAGAGCTTAGGGATGTTTATCCTCAGCTTCCAGTGATCATCCAGGAGGGTGATTATTGCATCAGAAATGAAGATGAACAAATAATAGATAGAGGACCAGCAGAAACAACGATGAAGATGAATCCAAAACTCCAGAAGTAAGAAAAACCGAGATGTCTGGAAACTAAGAGAAGAATGAGGTTCAGAAAGATGAAGATAAAGATGATGAGAAGAAAAACTGATGAAGAAAAGGATCCCAACAATAGGAGAATGTCTGGAAGAAAAGAGGGAGGCTAAGCAGGATGGAACTTGAAGGAGATGAGGATGATGAAGATGAGAGTGATTGATGAGAGGTCATGGGTGGATGTGACTCTGTGATCAGAAGGAAGTGGCAAGAGAGGAAAGAAGAAGGATACTAGAGATTTGATCTCGGATGAAGGTTGAAGGAAGAAGGGTACAAGAGCAAAGAAGAAATGGAGATATAGGCAGATTGCTTATCATGCCTGGATAAAACGAATAATTTAGAAAGAAGTAACACGACTGGATGAAGAATTCAAGAATTGAAGGAGAAGAACACATTGAGGCCACTGGTAAGAAGATGATGGAAGATGATATTTCGAGGACAGAACTTAGAAGATAACCTTTTGAAGAATACTGATATGTCAACAACGAGAAGAACAGGACGAAGAAAACTCAATCAAATACAACTTACAACTGGTGGAGGAGAAGAAGAAGAGAAGCGTTGGTTATGAAGAATCAGAGTGAACCAAATCAACAATCACTGTTACAGCTTCAACTGAACAATATTGATAATGCAATTGTACCAGCCAAGGGGGGTACCAGGTGTTTCATATCCACAGCCAATTTCTGGACAGACACAGAATTGGAGAGGAAGAGGACGAGAAGGCTTGGAAGAAGGAGGAGGAAGAAACAACAGTAAGAAGAAACAGAGGAAGATAACGGAGGAAGTGAAGATCACCTGTTAGTGCCTAGAAGATACGAGGGGGGTGTTAGCTGATAGCACCGATTAGGGAGAAGAACAAAAAATATCCAACAATTGAAGTAAAAAACAGAGGACTGTGATAGTGAATAGTGGAAAAATGTATGTGTCCCAATCATGTATTCTAAAAATTGGTGTTGAAGGACTTTTGTCAAAAAAGTTTTTTTTAAAGGTTAGGAGAAGATTAGATTAAAATAAGTTAGGAGAACTAGGGTTGAAGGAACTCTAAGACAGTAAGCTAAGTTTCAAAGTTAGTAGTAAGACAGAGAGAGAGAACAGTGTTAAAAGGACATTTCTAGAGTTTAGGGGGAAGATATGGTAGGAGTTTAGATCTGTTAGGGGCAGATGCATTGAGAAAGTATGCGTTGCTGAATGATAAGAGAAGATTGAGGGTGATTGAGTATCTATATTTACAGTTTCCAGCAGGAAGATCAGGGTAATTGTGGGTGTATTTGTTATAATCAAAAGTTTGAAACTTTAGAAGTAGGACAGAGTGGGAAAAAGTGACACTAGTGGTGATAGATGGAAGTACAAGTAAAGAGTTCAGAGCTTTGGGGAAAACTAGGGATGAAGTAACAATAAGGACATTAACACGTGAGTCTATTAAAACAACAGTGAGAAGCAATTTAACTCTTTCAACATTGATAGTTATTAAAGCCATAAATATATCGCATTTGATTATAAGGGTCCAGCACCAATTTATAGGGGGGAAAAAAGCATTGAAATTTGTTTGTTTCTGGTTAAGAATTATTGGTTAAAGGGCTATGTAATTCGTAAAGTGACGCTTACGTTAATGATAACTTTGGAAAGAAATTAATGACTCAGGAGTTTATGTTACGGATGGAGAGGGCTGTCAATGATAGTACAAATGGGATTAAAATAGGAGAGCAGATAGTAATAGAAACAATATAGATTAATCTGAAATGGAGAATATAGATTCATCATGGAGCTGCAGGTTGATTTTGATGACAGACAAGGGGAGGTATCTGATCAGTACCGCTCGTTCTTCTGTTGTGAAAATTAGAGATAGATTAACTCATTCTGTAAGATCAGTGAGGAATCTTGAGGGTCAATGTCTGTTGGGGATGCCAGCACCAAAACATGTTAGACGGTCGCGCGGCCTCTATCAGGTATGGGTCAGTCTTATGCTTTGTCATGACTGTGGTATCAGCAACAGTCATTGACAGATAAAATAATGTCGTTGTCAGAACATTTATTTAAGGGGCTTAGGTTTAGGTATTCTTGGTTAAATGAATTACCCTATGGGAATTGTTAGATGGAAAGAGAAATCAGGTAACAGCGAACACTGATACATTTTGAGGTGAAACCAGTGAGGATTAAAAGTTGTTTTTGTTCTAATAAAACATATGAGGTAGGGGTATGTTTATGGGAATATCAGATTGTGATGAGTATATGATGACTTTGGATAAGCATGACCTTAAGGGTAGTAATGAGAAATATAATGTTAATTTTTATATACCAGGTAGTAAGAAGAGCAGGACTTTGATGGTTAAAAGATTAGCTTTTGACTGACAATGTAACTATGGGGAATTTTAGAGATATTTGGTGGGTTTGTGATGATAAAGTATATTCTTACCCTATGGATGGATAGGATGTTGTTACATGTCAACGTTTAAGCTTCCATATGAGGTTTCTACCATTAAAAGAGGGATAGTACCGAACACAGAGCAATCTGAATTTAGGTTAGAAATTGGGTGAAAAGAGATATGGTGACATTTAATAGTCTTCAAGCCTAAGGGAGAAGGGAACTTTATCCATGGTATGGTGTAACATTTGGGAAGATCATATTGATAAATATTAGTTATACTTTGAGTCCAGATAGTTCAGATAATATCACTGGGGTTATAGATGCATTGAAGGAAATAAGGGATGCATTTGGTAGATCTGGTTGCAAGATCAGTTAGGCCAGTAGGGGACAGTGATGGGTTACATTTTAATGACAGCTTTGATAGCACTGTGTAATATGTTACTGACCTTTGAGAAAGTTATGAGATTGAAATAGGTTGGAGAGTGATGCCTGGAGACAACACTCAGATGCCATTGTTGACTGTTCCGGATCTGGATGAGAGGGACAAGTGGAACTGAATGGATAAATATCATTTTTGATTATTTGATCATTTTTTCAAAAAAATTTTTTTTCAATATTGGGGTGATTTTGGTATGATTTTATGAATCAAAGGGGGATAGGTTAATGTGATTCATACATCATTTATATGTCATTTTTATATTCTTAAATTGATGTTGAGGTTTAATTTGAAAGTGTTTGTTTTGCAAAAGATACTGTTTGGTCTTTTATTTTCTTTTCTTCCAGAAGCATTTGGGAGAACATGTGGAGATTGAAATACTCAAACAAGGACAATATGAAGGGACAATATGAAGGGACAATATGAAGGGACAATATGAAGGGGACAATATGAAGGGGACAATATGACTGGAGGAGATGAAACAAGGAGGGTGTGGAAAGAGTCAGATTCCATCATCAACAATGCAGTGGAAGTCGAGACTACGGAGGAGATGAAGTGTAGTGGACTACATTCCAGTGTCTGCAATGAAATATAGACATATTTGATGTGTAATACATAATGTGTGTCATATTCTTAGGTATTGATTTTTGTAGAATGATGTTTGATGTTATTGGATACATGTGGGGATCTTAGATGTTTTTGTTTATTTCGTGAATGTTTAGGGACAGGACGTCTAGGCAGGGAGAGATCCACTGTAGGGTCCAATGGGTTGACCAGCCTTAGAGTGGATGTTTTTGGATAGGATTTTGTTTGCAGGGGCTTACATGTGTATTTAATTGCATCATAGTTTCAAATGAAGTTACATGGTTTATGAGTTTATCTGGAGTACTGAGGTGGTTGCCTGGGGCAGAGGGACCGTGAGAGAATTTTACTGTCTTGATTGATGGATGGATTTGGAAAGATGGCTGCCGGACAGTTTTTCGCTCTTACACTCCATAAAGATTTATTCATAATTCATAGTAATGTATTCACACTCCATAAAGATTTATTCATAATTCATAGTAATGTATTTACACTCCATAAAGATTTATTCATAATTCATAGAAAGGTATTTACACTCTAGAGGAGACTGTTTTTGGCTTAAGGTTAAGGATACTCAATAAGAAAAATTGTTACTGGTCATAATCCTATTCTGTTTGTTTTCGAGAATTTTTAGTTTAGTCTCGAAGGGGGGAATGTAGTGTATTGGGATTTTGTCTGTGTTAAAATGTTTTTCATGAAGAAATGGAATGTTCTTTATTTAGGGCCAGAGGGGGGATGTTTTATGATAAAATGTGCCGTTTGGAGGGTGACGCCCAAGGGGAGACTGGTGATTGGCCAGAAGAGGGGGTAACCCTTATTTTGGCATTGTCTATATAAGAAGGGTTTAGACAATAACGGACAGAGCGGTTATTATAATTCGAGGCCACTGCTCTCCAGACCCCGCGAGTCTGTAAACTTATGCTGTAAGCTTGTGATAATGAATAAAGACTTTCTAATCAAAGTACAGCTTAGGCAGACTCCTTTGTTTTTACAGCAAGAGCACCTGCAGCCGACGCGACACGACACTTGTAAAATAGTTTTTATCACGTTCTTCACTCACTCGGTTTGACACAAAAATAACACATAGCTAAAACCTTTACCAAACTTGATAATACCTTGACGTATTTGTGACCTAACATGTTATGAAATGTTCTTTATAAAATTAGAAAGTTGAAACGTGCTATTACATAACTGTAGTAATACATTTGAAAACGGACACAACAGCTATTGTCTTGACAGCACAGTTTTAGCTCTTTTTTCTTTATCTGAAGAATGGTGGCCGCCTGACCACTGAGGTATAAGAGGTAGAGACTGTCTCCAAGATGGCCGACCGTTGTTTTCAACGTAATCTACTCACGTTCGCATCAGGCCAGGGTTCTGGTGGGGAAGTAGCCATCCTATGTACCTAGAGGAGACTGGCGGTAGGGTACTAGGGGGTAACTCGCCCCCCTAAGAACAATGTCTAATTGCTGACACACACACAAAAAAAAAAAATGGGTGTGGGGGGGGAGGCGGGGGATTATGTGGATGAAGGTCATGCTTAGGCTAATAAACTATAAAGGGAAATAAATTGCTACAGTTTACACTTTTTTAGTTATTTAAT
>JAGTTL010001338.1:0-14478 GCA_036851935.1 Coregonus suidteri | reverse complement strand
AAAATAAAAACCCTATTTATTTTTTATTTTTTTCCCATTTTGTACTTAACTTTTGCACAATGATACACCACTGTATAATACAGTCATGGTTCCAAAACTTCTGAGAATGAACAAGTATTGGTCTTCACAAAGTTTGCGGACTTCAGTGTTTTTAGGATCTTTTTGTAAGATGTTACTATGGTATACTGAAGTATAAATACCAAGCATTCCATATGTGGTTCAAAGGCCTTTATTGGCAATTACATTAAGTTCATGCAAAGAGTCAATATTTTTCAGTGTTGGACCCGTCTTTTTCAAGACCTATCGCAATCCGCCCTGGCATGCTGTCCAATTAACTTCTGGGCCACATCCTGACTTGGAGGCAAGGCCCATTCTTGCATAATCCAATGCTAGGAGGTTTGTCAGAATCTGTGGGGTTTTGGTTTGCCACCACGCCTCTTGAGGATCGGACACACCAAGTTCTCACACATGGGCAATAAAATATCTGGAGGAGTTTTTCATGGCCATTGGACCCAACATTTTATGATGGTTTTGTCACCCGAGCCACTTAGTTCTCACATTCCCGCATTATGGCAAGGTGCTCCATAATGTGCTGGACACAAGCATTGTCAGTCAAATTTTTACATTTAGTCATTTAGCAAGACGCTCTGATCCAGCATGCACGACTTTATACGTGAGCTGAAGTGCCATAAATATTATTTTTATTTTTCATACTGTCCCCCCGTGGGAAACGAAACCAACAACCCTGCGTTCGCAAACGCACACAGCTATTACAACATCCCAATCCATTCTCAAAAACCAATCCAGTCCAATCCATTCTCAAACACCAATCCAGTCCAATCCAATTCACCAAAAAACCAATCCAGTCCAATCCATTCACCAAACCAATCCACGTCCAAATCCATTCCCAAAACCAATCCAGTCCAATCAAGAGCTCCAAACCAATCCAGTCCAATCCATACCCAAAAACCAATCCAGTCCAATCAATTCCAACAACAACACCAGTCCACATCCATTCCAAAAAACCAATCCAGTCCACTCCATTCCCACAAAACCAATCCAGTCCAATCCATTCCGACACACAACATCCAGTACAATCACCATTACCCAAAACCAAAGACCAGTCCACATCATTTCCAACCAAACTCAGTCCAATCCATTCCCAAAAAACCCAAATCCAGTCCAAAATCCATTCCCAAAAACCAATCCAGTTCCAATCCATTCCCAAAACCAATCCAGTCCAATCCATATCTCAAAAACTTTTGAACCAAACTGTACCATAATAGACCCATTTGACAAATGTTCTTATTCTTTTGGAAGTTCTGAGTGTAATGTTATTACTGTTAAGTATTACCAGTTTATGTGCACTTTGTTTTACATATATGCTACCTTCAACTTGCCTTTGGGGCAATGTTCACATAAGTTTTCCACCATGCACAATACACAGCACCCCTCGTACAATTAAATGGAATTGCACAACTGAGAGCGCCTGAGATAAGAGACGGAGAGCGAGAGCCAGGAAGCGGGACGGCGAGAGCAGCGACACCCGCCAAGCAGTGAGAGAGAGAGCAGAGCCACTAGACGCGCCGAGAACAGCACAACCACGAGAGTGACAGAGAGAGCGCAGAGAGAGCTGAGCGACGAAGAGAGACCGCGGAGAGCGCAGAGAGAGAACAGGAGCGGCACCCGGAGGAGTGACGAGAACAGAGAGCGAACCAGGAGAAACAAGATACCGTGAGAAACAGGCGTGAGAGGAGAACAGCGAAACAGAAGAGCGAAGAGAACCAGAAGAAAACAGAGAGTGAGACGAGAGAGAGAACAGAAGAGAACACTAAGCACATGAGAGAGAGAGAACAGAACAGGAACCCGCCGTGGGGGGGATAGAGAGAGAACAAGAGAAAGAGAGGAAGAAAGAAAAACCGAGTGAGAGAGAGAGAACAGAAGAAAATCAAAGAGTGAAGAGAGATCGCGAACCGAGACAAAACCGAGAGAGGAGAACCAGAGAAATGGAGTTAGAGAGCAGGAGACAAGGACGAAAAAAGATGAGAGGGAGAGAGAGAGAGAGAACAGACAGAGAGAGAGAGAGAGCGAACAGAAGAACAAGAGGAGAGAGGAGAGCGAGCAAACAGAGAGAGAACGAGAACGAGCACAAGACAGAGGATAAAAACCAGAGAGACGACAACAGACAACGAGACACAGAACAGGAGAGAGAGAAGAGACAAAAAACTGAGAAAAAAGAGAGAGGGAAACACACAGAAAACTGTTTGGAACTTTTTTCTCTTCTTTAATTATACAATTTCATTATCCATTAAAACCTCCAAGCAGCCCCTAGCCGCTTCCTCAGTCACCTGCACAGTGACCACGCACAAACATTGGCTGGCCTACTCCCAGATCTGAGCTGCTCAAAACACCCAAAACAGCGACTCCTGGGACACCTCGCCCCAGGAACCTTCTCCAGCAGACTCCAAAAGAGATGTTAGTCCGTTTGAATTGTCGGTACAGCAGACTCTACGGGGTTTTCAACCCTCACTCTCCCACAGCAGCCGCAGGTAACCCAGCCTTAGTAAACCGCTGCTATCAGTCGCCTCCTGCACGCGTAGTAGCTCGACGAACATCCGCGATCTCAAAAGGATGGCTGGGTTGTGGAGAAGATAGGGCCCCTTATCTCGTGTTGGACAGCCTCTAGCAGCTGCCAGGGCCATCAGCACCACACAGAGTAAAAGTCAGAGCGCGACATGCTGGTACACCAAGCATACTCCAGCGCTCATGAGGAAACATCGCCGCGTTCCATTCACTAATAGCCACCACGCTTTCCTCATGCAGCGTGCACTGCTGAGCCCCCCCCCGACTTTCCTACCAGCGTGAACATCAGTATTTTGGGGTACAGCAGAGGTCTAGCGACTGCCCCTCACTCATCAGTTCCCTGCTCTTCACAGTTCCCTACTATCCAGTTCCCTGCTCCCCAGTTCACCTTACTATCCAGTTCCCTACTCCACCCAGTTCCACTGCTTCTCAGGTACTGCCATCTCCAGTTCACTACTCTCCAGTTCCCTACTTCTCCAAGTTCACCTACTCTTCCAGCTTCCCTACTTCTCCAGTTCCCTGCTCTCCAGCATGTCCCTGACTCTCCAGTTACCTACTCTCCACGTTCCCCCCTGCTCACTCACATGTTCCCACTCTCCAGTTCCCTACTCTCCAGTTTAACACCCACTCTACAGTCCCTGCTCTCCAGTTACCCTACTCTCACAGTTCCATACTCTCCAGTTCCTGCTCTCCAGTTCCCTACTCTCCAGTTCCCTACTCTCCAGTTCCTTGCTCTCCAGTTCCTGCTACAGTCTCCAGTTCCCAGCTCTCCATCCCTACTCTCCCTGCTACTCTCCAGTTCCCTACTCTCCAGTTCCCTACGCTCTCCAGTTCCCGTACTCTCCTGCTCCCTGACTCTCCAGTTCCCTACTCTCCAGGTCTCTCTCCAGTTCCCTACTCTCCAGTTCCTCTAAGTCTCTCCTCCAGTTTCCCTGGCTCTCCAGTGCCCCTAACTCTCCAGTTTCCCTGCTCTCCAGTTCCCTACTCTCAGTTCCCTACTCTCCAGTTGCCCTGCTCTCCAGCCGCCCTCTCTCCAGTTCACTCCCAGTAGTCCCTGCTCTCCAGTTCCCTGCTCTCCAGTTCCCTGCTCTCCAGTTCCCTGCCTCTCCAGTTCCCTGCTCTCCAGTTCCATTTGCTCTCCAGTTCCCTACTCTCCAGTTCCCTGCTCTCCAGTTCCCTGCTCTCCAGTTCCCTACTCTCCAGTTCCCTACTCTCCAGTTCCCTGCTCTCCAGTTCCCTACTCTCCAGTTCCCTGCTCTCCAGTTCCCTGCTCTCCAGTTCCCTACTCTCCAGTTCCCTACTCTCAGTTCAGTGACTGATAGCTTCCCGTACTCTCCAGTTCCCTACTCTCCAGTTCCCTACTCTCCAGTTTCCCTCTGTTCTCTCTCCAGTTCCCTACTCTCCAGTTCCCATGCTCTCCAGTTCCCTACTCTCCAGTTCCCCTAGCCCTGTCTCTCCTCTCGTGGACGGACCTGTACTCACAGTCCTCAGCCAGTGATGCCCAACTCAGAATCCTCCCACCAGCTTGCGTTTGCAGGTCTGCGAGCAGCCCGGCGGGGGGGGTTGAGGACAGCCAGTTTATTGCCACATACGAAGATTCCCACCAGTTTGTCAGATACTCTCAGCACCCTCCCTCTATATGACACCTGGGACAGTTCCACCCAGTCCACCTGGCCAGTCTTGACACCACTGCTGTGAGACAACACCTCCCAGTTCTTCAGTTCCCACCCTCTCGAGCCCAGGTACACTCCTAGAGTTTAAGCCCTTCACAACCCCCTTGCTCTCAGTCCCAAGCAGTTCCCTGGAAGCAGAAGGGGGGCCCCTTATCTCTCCATGCCCCACATAACAGAGCTTCACTCTTGCCCCAGTTCACATTAGCTGACGAAGCTCCCTCGTACACCTTCAGACTTGTCTCTAGTGCCCCAGTTCACCAGACTAGTCTCTAGTGCCCCAGTTTACCAGACTCTAGTGCCCCAGTTTACCAGACTAGTCTCTAGTGCCCCAGTTTACCAGACTAGTCTCTAGTGCCCCAGTTTACCAGACTAGTCTCTAGTGCCCCAGTTTACCAGACTAGTCTCTAGTGCCCCAGTTTACCAGACTAGTTCTCTAGTGCCCCAGTTTACCAGACTAGTCTCCTAGTGCCCCAGTTTACCAGACTAGTCTCTCTAGTGCCCCAGTTTACCAGACTAGTCTCTAGTGCCCCAGTTTACCAGACTAGTCTCTAGTGCCCCAGTTTACCCAGACTAGTCTCTAGTGCCCCAGTTTACCAGACTAGTCTCTAGTGCCCCAGTTTACCAGACTAGTCTCTAGTGCCCCAGTTTACCAGACTAGTCTCTAGTGCCCCAGTTTACCAGACTAGTCTCTAGTGCCCCAGTTTACCAGACTAGTCTCTAGTGCCCCAGTTTACCAGACTAGTCTCTAGTGCCCCAGTTTACCAGACTAGTCTCTAGTGCCCCAGTTTACCAGACTAGTCTCTAGTGCCCCAGTTTACCAGACTAGTCTCTAGTGCCCCAGTTTACCAGACTAGTCTCTAGTGCCCCAGTTACCAGACTAGTCTCTAGTGCCCCAGTTTACCAGACTCGTCTCTAGTGCCCCAGTTTACCAGACTAGTCTCTAGTGCCCCAGTTTACCAGACTAGTCTCTAGTGCCCCAGTTTACCAGACTAGTCTCTAGTGCCCCAGTTTACCAGACTAGTCTCTAGTGCCCCAGTTTACCAGACTAGTCTCTAGTGCCCCAGTTTACCAGACTAGTCTCTAGTGCCCCAGTTTACCAGACTAGTCTCTAGTGCCCCAGTTTACCAGACTAGTCTCTAGTGCCCCAGTTTACCAGACTAGTCTCTAGTGCCCCAGTTTACCAGACTAGTCTCTAGTGCCCCAGTTTACCAGACTAGTCTCTAGTGCCCCAGTTTACCAGACTAGTCTCTAGTGCCCCAGTTTACCAGACTAGTCTCTAGTGCCCCAGTTTACCAGACTAGTCTCTAGTGCCCCCAGTTTACCAGACTAGTCTCTAGTGCCCCAGTTTACCAGGACTAGTCTCTAGTGCCCCAGTTTACCAGACTAGTCTCTAGTGCCCCAGTTTACCAGACTAGTCTCTAGTGCCCCAGTTTACCAGACTAGTCTCTAGTGCCCCAGTTTACCAGACTAGTCTCTAGTGCCCCAGTTTACCAGACTAGTCTCTAGTGCCCCAGTTTACCAGACTAGTCTCTAGTGCCCCCAGTTTACCAGACTAGTCTCTAGTGCCCCAGTTTACCAGACTAGTCTCTAGTGCCCCAGTTTACCAGACTAGTCTCTAGTGCCCCAGTTTACCAGACTAGTCTCTAGTGCCCCAGTTTACCAGACTAGTCTCTAGTGCCCCCCAGTTTACCAGACTAGTCTCTAGTGCCCCAGTTTACCAGACTAGTCTCTAGTGCCCCAGTTTACCAGACTAGTCTCTAGTGCCCCAGTTTACCAGACTAGTCTCTAGTGCCCCAGTTTACCAGACTAGTCTCTAGTGCCCCAGTTTACCAGACTAGTCTCTAGTGCCCCAGTTTACCAGACTAGTCTCTAGTGCCCCAGTTTACCAGACTAGTCTCTAGTGCCCCAGTTTACCAGACTAGTCTCTAGTGCCCCAGTTTACCAGACTAGTCTCTAGTCTAGTGCCCCAGTTTACCAGACTAGTCTCTAGTGCCCCAGTTTACCAGACTCTAGTGCCCCAGTTTACCAGACTAGTCTCTAGTGCCCCAGTTTACCAGACTAGTCTCTAGTGCCCCAGTTTACCAGACTAGTCTCTAGTGCCCCAGTTTACCAGACTAGTCTCTAGTGCCCCAGTTTACAGCAGACTAGTCCTCTAGTGCCCCAGTTTACCAGACTAGTCTCTAGTGCCCCAGTTTACCAGACTAGTCTCTAGTGCCCCAGTTTACCAGAACTAGTCTCTCTAGTGCCCCAGTTTACCAGACTAGTCTCTAGTGCCCCAGTTTACCAGACTAGTCTCTAGTGCCCCAGTTTACCAGACTAGTCTCTAGTGCCCCAGTTTACCAGACTAGTCTCTAGTGCCCCAGTTTACCAGACTAGTCTCTAGTGCCCCAGTTTACCAGACTAGTCTCTAGTGCCCCAGTTTACCAGACTAGTCTCTAGTGCCCCAGTTTACCAGACTAGTCTCTAGTGCCCCAGTTACCAGACTAGTCTCTAGTGCCCCAGTTTACCAGACTAGTCTCTAGTGCCCCAGTTTACCAGACTAGTCTCTAGTGCCCCCAGTTTACCAGACTAGTCTCTAGTGCCCCAGTTTACCAGACTAGTCTCTAGTGCCCCAGTTTACCAGACTAGTCTCTAGTGCCCCAGTTTACCAGACTAGTCTCTAGTGCCCCAGTTTACCAGACTAGTCTCTAGTGCCCCAGTTCACCAGACTAGTCTCTAGTGCCCCAGTTTACCAGACTAGTCTCTAGTGCCCCAGTTTACCAGACTAGTCTCTAGTGCCCCCCTTTACCAGACTAGTCTCTAGTGCCCCAGTTTACCAGACTAGTCTCTAGTGCCCCAGTTTACCAGACTAGTCTCTAGTGCCCCAGTTTACCAGACTAGTCTCTAGTGCCCCAGTTTACCAGACTAGTCTCTAGTGCCCCAGTTTACCAGACTAGTCTCTAGTGCCCCAGTTTACCAGACTAGTCTCTAGTGCCCCAGTTTACCAGACTAGTCTCTAGTGCCCCAGTTTACCAGACTCTAGTGCCCCAGTTTACCAGACTAGTCTCTAGTGCCCCAGTTTACCAGACTAGTCTCTAGTGCCCCAGTTTACCAGACTAGTCTCTAGTGCCCCAGTTTACCAGACTAGTCTCTAGTGCCCCAGTTTACCAGACTAGTCTCTAGTGCCCCAGTTTACCAGACTAGTCTCTAGTGCCCCAGTTTACCAGACTAGTCTCTAGTGCCCCAGTTTTACCAGACTAGTCTCTAGTGCCCCAGTTTACCAGACTAGTCTCTAGTGCCCCAGTTTACCAGACTAGTCTCTAGTGCCCCAGTTTACCAGACTAGTCTCTAGTGCCCCAGTTTACCAGACTAGTCTCTAGTGCCCCAGTTTACCAGACTAGTCTCTAGTGCCCCAGTTTACCAGACTAGTCTCTAGTGCCCCAGTTTACCAGACTAGTCTCTAGTGCCCCAGTTTACCAGACTAGTCTCTAGTGCCCCAGTTTACCAGACTAGTCTCTAGTGCCCCAGTTTACCAGACTAGTCTCTAGTGCCCCAGTTTACCAGACTAGTCTCTAGTGCCCCAGTTTACCAGACTAGTCTCTAGTGCCCCAGTTTACCAGACTAGTCTCTAGTGCCCCAGTTTACCAGACTAGTCTCTAGTGCCCCAGTTTACCAGACTAGTCTCTAGTGCCCAGTTTACCAGGACTAGTCTCTCTAGACTGCCCCAGTTTACCAGACTAGTCTCTAGTGCCCCAGTTTACCAGACTAGTCTCTAGTGCCCCAGTTTACCAGACTAGTCTCTAGTGCCCCAGTTTACCAGTCTCTAGTGCCCCGTTTACCAGACTAGTCTCTAGTGCCCCAGTTTACCAGACTAGTCTCTAGTGCCCCCAGTTTACCAGACTAGTCTCTAGTGCCCCAGTTTACCAGACTAGTCTCTAGTGCCCCAGTTTACCAGACTAGTCTCTAGTGCCCCAGTTTACCAGACTAGTCTCTAGTGCCCCAGTTTACCAGACTAGTCTCTAGTGCCCCAGTTTACCAGACTAGTCTCTAGTGCCCCAGTTTACCAGACTAGTCTCTAGTGCCCCAGTTTACCAGACTAGTCTCTAGTGCCCCAGTTTACCAGACTAGTCTCTAGTGCCCCAGTTTACCAGACTAGTCTCTAGTGCCCCAGTTTACCAGGACTAGTCTCTAGTGCCCCAGTTTTTACCAGACTAGTCTCTAGTGCCCCAGTTTACCCAGACTAGTCTCTAGTGCCCCAGTTTAACCAGACTAGTCTCTAGTGCCCCAGTTTACCAGACTAGTCTCTAGTGCCCCAGTTTACCAGACTAGTCTCTAGTGCCCCAGTTTACCAGACTAGTCTCTAGTGCCCCAGTTTACCAGACTAGTCTCTAGTGCCCCAGTTTACCAGACTAGTCTCTAGTGCCCCAGTTTACCAGACTAGTCTCTAGTGCCCCAGTTTACCAGACTAGTCTCTAGTGCCCAGTTTACCAGACTAGTCTCTAGTGCCCCAGTTTACCAGACTAGTCTCTAGTGCCCCAGTTTACCAGACTAGTCTCTAGTGCCCCAGTTTACCAGACTAGTCTTACCAGACTAGTCTCTAGTGCCCAGTTTTACCAGACTAGTCTCTAGTGCCCCAGTTTACCAGACTAGTCTCTAGTGCCCCAGTTTACCAGAACTAGTCTCTAGTGCCCCAGTTTACCAGACTAGTCTCTAGTGCCCCAGTTTACCAGACTAGTCTCTAGTGCCCCAGTTTACCAGACTAGTCTCTAGTGCCCCAGTTTACCAGACTAGTCTCTAGTGCCCCAGTTTACCAGACTAGTCTCTAGTGCCCCAGTTTTACCAGACTAGTCTCTAGTGCCCCAGTTTACCAGACTAGTCTCTAGTGCCCCAGTTTACCAGACTAGTCTCTAGTGCCCCAGTTTACCAGACTAGTCTCTAGTGCCCCAGTTACCAGACTAGTCTCTAGTGCCCCAGTTTACCAGACTAGTCTCTACTGCCCCCAGTTTACCAGACTAGTCTCTAGTGCCCCAGTTTCTACGCCACAGACTAGTCTCTAGTGCCCCAGTTTACCAGACTAGTCTCTAGTGCCCCAGTTTACCAGACTAGTCTCTAGTGCCCCAGTTTACCAGACTAGTCTCTAGTGCCCCAGTTTACCAGACTAGTCTCTAGTGCCCCAGTTTACCCAGACTAGTCTCTAGTGCCCCAGTTCACCAGACTAGTCTCTAGTGCCCCAGTTTACCAGACTAGTCTCTAGTGCCCCCGTTTACCAGACTAGTCTCTAGTGCCCCAGTTTACCAGACTAGTCTCTAGTGCCCCAGTTTACTAGTCTGCCCCAGTTTACCAGACTAGTCTCTAGTGCCCCCAGTTTACCAGACTAGTCTCTAGTGCCCCAGTTTACCAGACTAGTCTCTAGTGCCCCAGTTTACCAGACTAGTCTCTAGTGCCCCAGTTTACCAGACTAGTCTCTAGTGCCCCAGTTTACCAGACTAGTCTCTAGTGCCCCAGTTTACCAGACTAGTCTCTAGTGCCCCAGTTTACCAGACTAGTCTCTAGTGCCCCAGTTTACCAGACTAGTCTCTAGTGCCCCAGTTTACCAGACTAGTCTCTAGTGCCCCAGTTTTACCAGACTAGTCTCTAGTGCCCCAGTTTACCAGACTAGTCTCTAGTGCCCCAGTTTACCAGACTAGTCTCTAGTGCCCCCAGTTTACCAGACTAGTCTCTAGTACCCCAGTTTACCAGACTCTAGTGTCCCCAGTTTACCAGACTAGTCTCTAGTGCCCCAGTTTACCAGAACCAGACTAGTCTCTAGTGCCCCAGTTTACCAGACTAGTCTCTCTAGTTACCCCCAGTTCTAGTGCCCCAGTTTACCAGACTAGTCTCTAGTGCCCAAGTTTACCAGACTAGTCTCTAGTGCCCCAGTTTACCAGAACTAGTCTCTAGTGCCCCAGTTTACCAGACTAGTCTCTAGTGCCCCAGTTTACCAGACTAGTCTCTAGTGCCCCCAGTTTACCAGACTAGTCTCTAGTGCCCAGTTTACCAGACTAGTCTCTAGTGCCCCAGTTTACCAGACTAGTCTCTAGTGCCCCAGTTTACCAGACTAGTCTCTAGTGCCCCAGTTTACCAGACTAGTCTCTAGTGCCCCAGTTTACCAGACTAGTCTCTAGTGCCCCAGTTTACCAGACTAGTCTCTAGTGCCCCAGTTTACCAGACTAGTCCTCTAGTGCCCCCAGTTTACCAGACTAGTCTCTAGTGCCCCAACAGTTACCAACAGACTACTCTCTAGTGCCCCAGTTTACCAGACTAGTCTCTAGTGCCCCAGTTTACCAGACTAGTCTCTAGTGCCCCAGTTCTAGTGCCCCAGTTTACCAGACTAGTCTCTACTGCCCCAGTTTACCAGACTAGTCTCTAGTGCCCCAGTTTACCAGACTAGTCTCTAGTGCCCCAGTTTACCAGACTAGTCTCTAGCCTGTATGTCTTGCCCATCCCTGACCATCACAGAGACGTCATCTTTAAACGCCGACACTGCTATGCCTGTCAACACACCTATTCCTGTCGAGCACACTCCCTGCGGTCTCTTGCATAGCAGGCCCAAAAAAGGCTCAATGGCTAGTGTATATAACTGCCCTGATAGAGGGCATCCTTGCCTAATGACCCGCCTCACCCAGACTGGTCTACTGAGCCCCCCCTCCACCTTAACCATACATGACGCACCAGCATACAACATCTTCACACAGGCCAAAAACCTTTCCCCAAACACAGCCATCACATTAAACAGATACTCATGGTCCAATCTATCAAAAGCCTTCTCTTGGTCTAAAAGGACCAGTCCAAAGTTCACATTAGAAACTCTGATGAACAAGCCCAACATGTCCCCCATTTAAGAACAGTCTGTAGTGTGATTAAGCGTCCCCAGTACCACAATTATGTCTGGTCCATGTGTACTATAGAGTCCAGAGTGGACTTCAGTCTGTTAGCGAGGACCTTGGCAAATATATTGTAGTCTGCACAGAGCAATGCCACAGGCCTCCAGTTCTTAAGTTCACACAAGTCCCCTTTTTTGTGCAGGAGAGTCAGAGCCGCCCGTCGACAGCTCATCGGCAACTCTCCTACCCCAACCGCACTCACAGCAACACGCAACAGGAAGTCAAGTCCAATTATTCCCCAGAATGTTTTATAAAAAAAAACACATCGGGTTTACGGCCTCTGCCAGTTCATGGGGACAACAGGGGAATGTCCATTTCATCCCTCTGTGCCAGAGAGAGCTTAGGGAGTTCTGCAAACAAAAACCTGAGCTTGCCACATAGGATCACACAGTTCTGCCCTATTACAACTCAGTATAAAACTCCACATGACCATCCCTCTCCCGCATCTCCCCCCACCACAGAGGTCACCCTGCCCATAAACCGACAGCCTGAAGACAATGCATACCCTTGGCTCACCGCTCTGTCTTTCCAAAACCAAAGGAGGAGGAGCAGGGAGCATCCATCTCCTGATAGCAGGAGAACCTAGCCTTACATGTGCTCCCTTTGCTTTAAACCTGTAAAAAAAACTGTCCCCCCTACGTAGTTCAGCTAGATTAGCCTGGAGGCCAGCACATTGCCTTGCCCCACCAGCTCCACCTCCATCTCACTAATACTACACTCACATTCCACCAAAACTTTCCTAAGCCTCTGAGGATGAGAGGGTGTATACTATTGACAGAAAAGACCATTTGGACTTTTCCCCACATCCCACCATTGACTGAGATCTCATACTCCTCTCTTTCGCTGCCCCAAACATTTCTCAAAAAGTCTGGAAACCTGAGCAAAAGGTGGCATCTTGTAAGAGCTTTACATTAAAGACTTCCAGAGGATCCCTTCCGAGGTCCTGGTGAAATAGACAGGCAGCAAATGGTTATGTGTGATGCACAGAAAACATGCCACAGGGAGAGTTCTTAGTCACACAAACAGCCTTTTTTGGCAGAGAGGCCTATCCTCGATTCTGGACCTTTAAAACCGATCGACGCATCATCGGCTGCATTCACCTAGTCCCAACGCACCTTCACGCCATGTATACTGCCTTGTGTTGGATGTCTAGTTCTCCAAACATCCACTAGGTCAAACTGATTTAATGATGTCCCTTAACAACCCATACTGAGCCTGAATGAGCCTCCTCCTCAGTACATGGGACATCATAGCTGACATCCCTCTGTGCCAGCCTCATCTACACCACAAAACTTCTATAGCATGACTAGACCCAGCCTCATCTACACCACCATCTATAGCATGACTAGACCCAGCCTCTCTACCCCACCATCTACTCAGTATGACTAGCCCCGCCTCACCTACACCACCATCTATAGCACCACCTAGACCCAGCCTCATCTACACACCATCTATAGCATGGACTAGACCCTCCTCTCATCTACACCCACCATCTATAGCATGACTAGACCCAGCCTCATCTACAGGCACCATCGATAGCAGCTAGACCCAGCCTCATCATACACCACCATATAGCATGACTAGACCCAGCCTCATCTACACCACCCTCTATAGCATTAAGCCCAGCCTCATCTACACCACCATCTATAGCATGACTGAGACCCAGGCCTCATCTACGACCAAATCTATCAGAAGACCTACACCCAGCCTCATCTACACCACCATCTATAGCATGCCTTCTAGACCCAGCCTCATCTACAACCACCATCTATAGCTGGATTAGACCCAGCCTCACCTACACCACCATCTATAGCATTGACTAGACCCAGCCTCATCTACACCACCATCTATAGCATGACTAGACCCAGCCTCATCTACACCACCATCTATAGCTGACTAGACCAGCCTCATCTACACCACCATCTATAGCATGACTAGACCCAGCCTCATTCTACACCACCATCTATAGCATGACTAGACCCGCCCAGCCTCATCTACAACACCATCTATAGTGACATAGACCAGTCCATCTACACCATGCCTCTGTGCAATGACTAGACCTAGGCCTCAAACTACACCACCATCTATAGCATGACTAGACCCAGCCTCATCTACACCACCATCTATAGCATGACTAGACCCAGCCTCATCTACACCACCATCTATAGCATGACTAGACCAGCCTCATCTACACCACCATCTATAGCATGACTAGACCCAGCCTCATCTACACCACCCACTTATAGCATGACTAGACACAGCCTCATCTACACCACCATCTATAGCATGATTAGACCCAAGCCTCATCTACACCACCATCTATAGCATGACTAGACCCAGCCTCATCTACACCACCATCTATAGCCCATGACTAGACCCAGCCTCATCTAACACCACCATCTATAGCATGACTAGACCCAGCCTCATCTACACCACCATCTATAGCATGACTAGGACCCAGCCTCATCTACACCACCATCTATAGCATGACTAGACCCAGCCTCATCTACACCACCATCTATAGCATTAGACCCCAGCCTCATCTACACCACCATCTTAAAGTAGTAGTACTGGTAGTAGCCTCACGATACACCATGTAGCCCAGACCCAGCCTCATAGACAGTAGTATCTAGTAGTGCATGACTAGACCAGCCTCATCTACACCACCATGTCTATAGCTCTGAGTAGACAGTAGCCTCATCTACACCACAATCTATATAGAGACTAGACCCAGTCCTCAGTCATAGTAGTATAGTAGTGTAGTCGTTAGTGGTAGTAGTAATATAGTAGTAGTAGTAGTAGTCGTAGTAATTAGTATAGTAGGAGTGGTAGTAGTAATAGTGTAGTAGTATTATTAGTAGTAGTAGGTATTAGTAGAGTAGTGGAGTAGTATAGTAGTAATAGTAGTCTTAGTAGTAGTGGTAGTAGTAATAGTAGTATCGTAGTAGTAATTAGTAGTAGTAATAGTAGTAATAGTAAGTATAGTCGTAGTAGTAAAGTAGTGGTAGTAGTATAGTATGGTAGTAGTTAATAGTAGTATATATATAGTAGTGGTAGTAGTAATAGTAGTAGTAGTAGTAGTGGGTAGTAGTAAAAGTTTGGAGTAGTAATAGTAAATATAGTAGTAAATAGGGGGGTAGTAATAGTTTGTGTAGTAGTAGTGGTTTGTAGTAAAATACTGGTAGTAGTAAAAGTAGTATTGTAAGTAGTTTGTGGGATTTGTAATAGTATTGTATTAAATGGTTGTAGTTTTTAGTAGTATTGGAGTGTAGTTTTTGGGAGTTTGTAAAATATTAGTAGTTTCTGGTAAATAGTAAAAG